>JASAMV010006875.1:0-24533 GCA_030248065.1 Rhynchonema sp. JSB1_4
CGTCTGCCTGACTAGTAAAATAAATAACAATTGAGCGTCATGTAGATCATACTGGACAGCACAAACGTGGAGAAGGCAAATGCGTGAAGGCCTGCAGGCAGACGTGAATTGTGGGAAATTAATGCTTATTTGCGTTCGCTCAGTTCGTCAATTTTTATGTCATTTGTGTCTTGTGTGATACAGAAGCATGTGGCTGGCACCAAATATTGACCAGCATAAAAGTTGGGCCCGTTGGCTTTCACTCAATTGAACAACTGTTACGTTGGTAAAATTGGTTCTCCATGGTCCACATCACAGTGAGAAATTGACGCGCCCTGACTTTTCCGGCACAAACTCGACATGACGTCAAAAAGTGGGCCAACCGTGATTTTCGGTTGACGAGACGCAAGTGAGCAGAAGCAACATGAAGTTTTCGACCACATGCATGTAGGCCATTAATGCAGCCAGATGTTTGAGCAGATTCGATTGCAGACTCGCTGCCGGACGAAGCGGTGACGAATTATAGTAGTTGCCTGAAATTGAAAGCTCACAGGTCGAAATTGGAAACTTCCGACGAGATTGTAGCAATCCGAAGGTCAAACGAAACTGACGATAGACAAATCCGAGGAAAAATCGGGGCAAACAATGCAGGGCAATGCACAACCGCCACACATAACGCTCAGGCGTGTAATCACCGATGGCAGACGATATTGAAGGCAGATAATTGGGCACCTGGAACAACGCTGTAATATTTTTGCAGCAAAAATAAGGAAATACGCTTGACACCGGAGCACATGCGAGCTGCACCGTAATTGTTCAAAAAAAAACCGAGACTGATCGGGTGCAACAGCCCCAATTAAATTTGGCAGTCTAGTAACCAAATTAAACGGAAAACCTCTGTCTTGTGTCTAAACAGCTTTTTTCCAACGATCGAACAAACCGTGTGGCATATAGCTGCAGTGTAGTGGCAGGCAGATGGTTGCAAGGTACATTTGGGGGATGGATCCAGATGGTTGCAAGGTACCCCCCTACCCAGCCTCCGGAAGGTTGCAAGGTACCCCTGGGGTCCGAAAAAAGGGTGTTTTTTGCATGCATTATAGGCATGTGGGCAATACCCAATATCACCCAATACCCAATACCTGGTAGTGGGTACCCAATACCCAATACCTACCAGGTATTGGGTGCCGGTATTGGGTATTGGGTGTGGGGCCTGGCATTGGGTATTGGATAGGGTCTTTTCCAGGTATTAGGCCACCCAATACCCCTGTTTTGCCCTATTTTTCTCCTCCTGAGCCCTGAAATGGTGAAAAATTTTCAATTTTTTAGCCTTTGAAATCGCTTTTTTAGCTGCAATGTTAAGAAGAATGAGAAATTCAGTCATATTTTACTTAGTATTCGATCAAAAACCCAAAACAGGCCCATTTTTTTAAAGTTTGGAATTTTTGGGTATTGGGTCGGTATTGGGTATTGGGTCTCAACCTGAGTATTGGGTATTGGGTTGGGTCCCATTTGACGTATTGGGTATTGGGGGTGGGCCCTGGTATTGGGTGTTGGGTATTGGCTTGGGTCAAAAAATCGGTATTGCCCCCATGCCTAATGCATTATACTGCAAAATTAGCCGAAAAAATGGTACATTTTTGCATTTTGGCCGAAAATTTGCCCAAAATAGCTATTATATGGGGCGATTTTTGGGGTCTTGAGGTCAAAAATACCCTTTTTTTCCTAAGAAAACCATAAAGTGATGGTTGCAAGGTACCCTCCGGGATGGTTGCAAGGTACCTAGCGCTAGCCTTCCCCCAAGGGGTGGTTGCAAGGTACCTTCCCCTTAGGGGGGAATCCCCCCCCCAGCCACAACACTGTAACTGTATGGCTGTAATCTCAACTTGTTGCTGTTGCAAAATCTCTTGATACATCCCTAGATAAAGTCGTCACATAAAAACGGTGGAAGTCCAAACCAACCATGCAA
The DNA here is from genome assembly GCA_030248065.1 of Rhynchonema sp. JSB1_4. Taxonomy (NCBI): domain Eukaryota; kingdom Metazoa; phylum Nematoda; class Chromadorea; order Monhysterida; family Xyalidae; genus Rhynchonema; species Rhynchonema sp. JSB1_4. Next base: position 1,946 of record JASAMV010006875.1, read on the forward strand.
TGCGTCCTCACGGCTCCCTCGAAGTGGAGCACAACTGAGAGGAACAGACAGGTCATGAAGCCGCCAATCGGCAAGGCACAACAGAAATAGACAACGTGTCGGAAGGGAAAGTAGATGAGTTCGTCCTCGACAAACATTTTGGTGGAAGGATATGTGAGCGCTCGATTTTCGAGTCCAACAATGGACGATACAAAAGCAAACGAATCGTCCGATGATCACTGGAATTCGAATTCTCAAGACGGCGTTTTTTATTAAAAACTTTCGTGTCTACGTCTTCTTCATGGTAGTGAAATGTTTAATCATAATTTTTGTGGCAATTAGATTTTTGACTTCGACCTCCAGACGTTGCGTTGAAGTGGCTGCTTCAGTTGTTTTTATGCCAAGCGCCAACCAAAAATGAACTGCAATAAAAACGATTTGAGAGGGAGATATCCAAGTTGGATTCCAGTAAAAAACGTGAAGTTTTTTTCACAAATTCCGAGTGCGCTGTGTGATCCTTCAAATTCACTTCTGTCTTTCAGATCAGAATGCTGTTAATTTAATGTGAATGCCGAAAATCTGACGATGAAGAGTCAATAGTCCGCATTTTCCGGGCCTGCGTGTGCCTGCCAGCAATCGAAAAAAAGAAAAGCGAAAATTGATGAACTGAAACATCGTGGTGATGCCTTGACACACACATCAAGCCAAGGAGAGGTATAAAAAATAGCACATGCGGGCCATGTGCATTGAATTAAAGCAATGTAAAGGCGAGGAATTCAAAATCATAAATACCGCAAATTGTCACAAACGTAATTTATTCTGCCAGTCACCACGAGCAGTTGGACTGCCACTGTATTGATAGGTGGATGGCATATGGACAAAACGCAAGGCAATATGTATAACATATACATAACCATCAAAAGTCGAATCCACAATCAGTGTGACAATCACGACGCTGGTATTATAAGTGTACAGATAATCAAATGAAAAAGGACAAATCACACGAAAAGAGGAACAAGTGTCAGATCCTTTTTAGACTCGAATCAACGGATTATCATGCGCATGATTATAAGCAATAAGAAATAACAACCTCACGATAAACATGAACGGAATTGGTCCGAACGGGCACATGCTTTGGCGTCTATCAAGTTTTTTGCACGTTCCATAATAGCCTGTGAAGAACAACCATAAAAAGCAATCAACTAATTTTATTTGCAACTTGCTGCAATACAGCGTACATAATGGAAGAATGGTGCGTTATGCGGAGTCCGTTTGTGCGCTTGCTTGTGAGCACGGTTGATCGAGCGCGAAATAGATGTCATCGGATAGGCCTGCGTTAAGAATTACAGGTATTACTATATAATTTGGAATGTCACATGACAACAGTCGACATGCACGTGCTTTTGGCTAACCGTGCAGTGGCTTCCCTGCGTGGGTCTACAACGTACAATAGACATGCCTGACACTCGACTAACAGAGCTCATAGAATCGATTTGCGTTCGCCGTCGCCCAAGCAGCGCAGTCGTGCACATTTTCGTGAACGCAACGTCCGGTAATCTGCAAACGTTTGTCTGAACTCCAGAACTTCAACCAACTTTCTTGCACGCATGTCATGCACAACGAGCAGGATTGATCTTCTCGGCTGATTTGTCACAGAACTCTATTTCACACATAATACGTCATGTAAATCAAAAAGTCATAAAGTTGTCCACCCAACCTGTACCAGCCAATTGATGGCGTCGCGCACGCGATTGGCGTTTCTGTTGTTTTTGCTCGGTAATTTCTCCATACATTTCTCGTAATTCGGCCAGAAGTCCAGCAGCTCACTGGCGTGGAACTGAAAATCGGGGATGCCATGCAGGCCTTTAATTTGAGACGACCGGGTTTGGGTTGCCTAGGAGCTTGCGTCGCGCAAGAGTGACTGTTTAGTCAGCATGGTGCCTCGTGAGCGCATAATCACGCAATCTTATTGCGATCATCAAAAAATATGCACTGTCAGCTGCAAGCCATGTAATACACCTCGAGTCATCAACAGTGTTCGAACGGGATTCATTTTTAATCCCGGGATCGGGATTGGGATCAAGAAAGTGTCGGGATCGGGATCGGGATCCCGGTTTTGAAAACCCGGGATCGGGATTGACCAGATAGTCCACAGGCAATAGTTTGTATCATTTTATGCATAAGATGCACGTTAATGTCACAGACATCCATGAAACATGTTTATCACACATGGATAAACACCCGGAACAGTGATTAAAGCCGATTGAAAATCGAGAATAGCTGATGACGGACAAGTTCAAAGATCATAATTGTAGTCGATCAATGGCAAAGCCTCTGACAAAAAGACAGGTATTTCACCATTTTCTGGTTTCAAGCAGTATCTTTTGCCATCAAAGAAATCAGCTGCGCTGGAAAAGAGCTGTTCAGAAGGCACGCTCGTAAGCGGAGCGCTTAGATATTTGGAAGCTAGACGTGCTAGTCGCGGAAACTTTGTCTCATTTGTTGCCCACCATGAGAACATTTCCTCGAAACTGAGTCCCTTCGTTCGATGCAACTTTGTGTAACCGTTCAGTTGTAGCTCGACTTGTTCGCGAGTGGTGGTGCTTGCGGTTTCATCACGCTTGGAATCAGCCGTCGAGCACCTTTTAGGGGCGCGGCCACGCAAACAGGATTGTGGGCCGCGGGTCAGCAATAATTCTATGTCCAATGACCGCCCCGCGTTTGCATGGCCGCACTTGCGGGTCACTTGAAACATTTATTTAGCTATCACACACAAAAATGAACCAATCAGCGCTGTGCTACGGCAGTCTGCGTCTGCGACGTTGGCTGGACGCGGATTGGTTAATTTTTGTGTGTTGCAGCCAAACAAATGTTTCAAGTGACCGGCAAACCGCGACCCGCAAGTGCGGCATGCAAACACGGGGCGGTTGTTGGACATATACATAGAGTATTTTTCTGACCCGCGACCCGCGCCCGCGTTTGCATGGCCCTCGCCCTTACAACAGCTTGGCGAATTATAATTGCATAATTTTTTACTTTTTGTTCTCAAAACTTAATCCCGATCCCGGTACTTTTTTGGGCGGGATCGGGATTGTCTCTTTCAAAATGCCGGGATCGGGATCAGAAAAAGGGTCCGGGATCCCGTTCGAACACTGGTCATCAACACATCGGGTACGAAACCACTGTGTTGATCTGATCAATATGGTAAATTCGGACGTTACTCATTTCTCGAATCGAGCCACCGAAACCAAAAAACGCAAATGCCGCATTGAATTTGCGTCTTTTAGCTGCCACGCACGTGTACAATACAACAAGCGCCATCTATGTGCAGACAGCACAGCACGCACGAATGATCGTTGGGCCACATTCACTAACATTCATCGTGTACTGTCCATTACACAGCCACACAACGTGATAATGGTCGTCATCCTTGAGTGGCTGCAGATTCTTCCAGTCATCGTCCACGTCAATAATCAACGCCGGCCAGTAACACGTTTCGCGCGCTGCAAAACATTGGCTGATGTTCACGAAACGATGGTGTTGAGCAGAATGGAAAGCTGGGTGGAACGCTCGCGTCCCATTTTGCCACGCAAGAACATTGGAAACGTAATCTAAAACGGGTATGCACACATTCAAGGAACTAGCCAGTTTTACTCTTCTTCTTTGTGTTGTATTTCCACGGTCCCCAGACAATTTGATTGCGTTTGAACTTGTAGCCGGATTCTGCGCAAGGTATCGGTTGGTCACTGGTCAATTGAATGGACGTCTTCGGCTGTTTCCCCATTTTGAAGTGAATTATCGTTTTCGTTATGGTTCCAGTCGCCGTGAATGTTGAGCATACAATACACAGGTTGACGAAGGTGTGAAGAAAACTTAGCGAAAAACAGATGCTGCATAAAATACAGGTTCACAAATCGAATGTATGTAACATATTCACATGTATTGCAGGCAAGCCGACAGACGAGCGGCATTCACACGTCAAGAAATTGCACTTGCCCAACTTGTGCTAAAACTTTATGCAAAGCCAAAACAAGTAACAATACCACGACGCAACAACAATAGATCGTCTCACTGCTGTACATGTGAAAGTTGGCAGCGCTCCACCCAGCCTCTCCCATCACACAGTCGCTTTGTCGCCGACATTTTGGGTTTCGGTGTCGAGCATTTTTAGATTGTCGACGCCGAGCTCGTCCTCTGTCCTGATTAGCACGCCGATCACATTGCCCACCAATCGATCACAACTCGTGTCCGTCTCCCATTTGTGATATTCGCGAAGCACCACATAGACGTTCAGTGCTCGCAGACGCACACGGCCGAATGATGTAGCACACAGCTGAAACGAGGCGCAGCGCATTACCGGCGATTGGTCAAGTCTAACCCGGCAGGCACCATGATGTTGGCCTATTCAAGTACCATTGGGTATTGACAAGCGCGTTGTTCCCGCTAAATTGCAACGTGCAGTCGCACCGACTCCAGATAACACTGTAGCTGATGTGAGCACAGTGCACACAGCCCAACAATACAAAACAGAAAACTTCACCTGATACAATGCTTCCAACAACTTGGCCCTCAGACTGGGCACGGGTTCGCGTTGTTTGCCTGCATCCATGTACTGCAAATCAACAGGCAATGTTTCATTGTCTTCGTCACTCAACTCCTCGCCACCGATCAAAGGCATCAGCAGGGCAACAATCAGATCATCCGAATGCAGCAACGCAGGATGTAAGGCTGCAAATGCAAACCGATTTTTTAATCAGGGTTACCCAAAGCCCGTATCAGGAAAGCTTATTACGCGTGGGCGTGGTATAGCATGCTCATGAACAGCGTGGGGGCATATTGACTATTGTCAACTCGGATAAAGCTGCTAAACGTGATCACCCCGAATGAGGTGCGGTGAAGAAGGAGATATCCTGGCCACGGACTGAAAAATAAAGCGGATAAAACCGAATCGGCAGTGGGACGGTTCGCTCCTAGTTACGATCAGCCTCGTACCCATACACCAACACCGGTACCGGTACGTGACCCTTGAACGCCAGATGCTATAGCCGAACGAGTGACTGACACTACGATATGCGTTCCGTTAGGAACACTTTATTCCTGGTTACTTTGAACATCGTTCCAGATGGGGTTGCGCATGCGCATAATAGCCAAGCGCTCATTCGGGGTAACTAAATTTGAAAAAATCTAAGCTCACGCTGAACCGTGACCGTGAACCGATAGGCGATCACAAACCCATTCTGAAGCGAAGTAAAATATATGGTTTGGCTGATTTCATACAGCTAAATTACTTGTTCGTGCCAAATAGTGGTGATCATGTTGGCATTCAAGATAGTGACGGTCACATGCCCTGTTTATCCTCATGTCCGTTTTCGAACCTAACAATCTCGATGAGGGCGTACGGGTCGGTTCGTGACTGGTGGGAACGACCACCGATTCAGCTTTATCCGCTTTATTTTTCAGTCCGTAATCAGTCTTCTCCCAACGCAACGCAGTCGGATTTATCAGCTTTATTTGTAATCAGTCTTCCCGGCACGCAAAAACACCACCAACCAGTATCGAAACAACAATTTCGCACGATATCGACAACAACGGCGCGACGTTTCACATCATCAATCGTTGTCAACGAGTACAACCGGGACAAAAGGCACGATTGGTCAGGTGAAGGCACTGCAAAGCGCGCACAAATTGTTGATAGAAATAAAAAAATCCAGTCTCGATAAAAATAGCACATCCAGTCTGCCCGCAGCTCGCCCTGTACACATCGATCGACCGATCGATCGATCGGAATCCGATATTTCGTTCAGCATACAGGTACAGAATATGCACATCAACAGAGAAGGTTGACAGCGTAATCAACTTAGCGTTCGCCTCTGTGTTCACTTACTGTATGTCACAGGTATTGGTTGCACAATGACTTTATAAGAATTGGTCAAATTTTTTTCCTGAATCGTAAAGAGGGAAAGGGACGGGATGGTGACGTTGCGTTGCGCAATCGCACACAAAGCATGTAGTAAAGAGAATGTTTCAGACCTGCGCCAACGTCGTTGATCTGCTGGATTATATTTTCAGGCGAAAATGTTTTGTGAGAATAACAAATAGCATAGTGGTTAAGAGTGACTGAACGTGAAAATCAGGATTGATTTGATGAATTCTTATGTGGTCATTGTGCGACCTATAGCACTGAACAGGGGAGCAGTGCTGTGGCTGGGGGGCACCCCTTCAAAGGTACAGTGTCGCCCCTCGCCGGTGCGGTACGCCGCCCGCGCTCAGGCACAGTATCTCCGTCTCTTTGGTATCGTTGCAGGCGGAAAAAAACGGTTTTTTTCCTGAAAAAAAACGGAAAAGCCGTTTTTTTCAGTGAAATATATTTCGCCGGAGAAATTGCATGGCGGATTTTGAACTTTTCTGATGAAGTGTCAAAATTATGGGAAACAACCTTGTTTTATTGCAGAAACATATTCTAATGTTTTCCAGCCCTTTTACAGCTTTTATTCGCATTTTCTGAACAGGATTCCTTTTCATACACCATTTTTAGCGCATAATGTGCCAAATATACACTATTTGGACCGGTGCCCAAATTTGGCTGGGAAAAATATCGAAAAAACGTTTTTTTTCGGAAAAAACAGGTTTTTTTCAGTAAATATATTTTTCCGGAAAAATTTCAACATACTGTTTGCGTCTTTGGTACGATGTCTCCCCAAATTTTTCCAAAGTTTCACCCCAAAAGTACCCTTTTCGGTCCTAAATGGCTACAAACGCACCAAAATCAACAGTTTATATGCTTTACGCGATATACGCACACTTCAACCCCTAAATATTTGAATTTCCACGAAACTAGTATGGTACAGTATCTCCCCCTCAGAAGTAGCCACAGCACTGCAGCGGAGTGCAATGCGGGCTTATATTCGGAAAAATTTGTATTTTTCAATGTAAAGCCAGAGACCACAACAACGCCAACCTGTCGGGACTAATTGCCAGCGGGCCTCTTGCAATTGCGTCAGATTTCGAAATATAAATCCAACGTATGTGGACAGTGTCGTGTCGGCATTAGAATCGAGCATCAAATCTGAAGCATTTGTTATTTTGCTAAATGCCCATTTTCTAACAATGGTTTTGCCGCGACATAAACGACACGCATGTTTTTAGTCATTTTGTCTGGCTCATAAGTATTTGAAAAGAGCCAGTAGATTTTGGGCAAATGAGCCGAGAATGCGCCAGTGGATAATTTTGAAGAAACCGAAGTGGGCCATTGAAAAACCTGCTACACTCGGCACTGACTGTGTAATGTGCTAACCAAACGACGATAATTTTCTGTCATTTTACTGACAATGACATGACAACATTACTTGTGCTTTTGTCACCACAACAATGAATGCAACTCGTTCACTCACCAAGCGCGTTGGCCATGAAACTGACATCCATATTGGCGCGAACGGCTTCGCAGCATTTAGCCTCACGCGTCAAATTCGACAGCAGTTTCGCGGAATGTTCATTTCTCCAGTAGTTTTTCGAGCATAAAGTAGTCACAAATTCGGCGTTGGCGGTCACAATCCGACAGATATTGCTGTCGGTCGCCACGAGATTGGTGAAGATGGATGTCACTTGCTGACGAGTGACCGGCTCACCGACGTACAGCTGCATCAACATTAAACAACAATTACATACTCACTCAAGAGCGGATCCAGGAGGGCACAGGGGCCATGCCCCCCTTCGGTCCATTTGGGGCACCGTTTCGGAAGAAGGAAAAACTGACATCCCTAAATCGCACGTCTTTCAGTCCGAAAATCGTGCGCTTCAAGCGTCCGATACACTCATTTTCAACCAAATTTCTTTCGCGCGCGTGAAAGTGCCAAAAGTTCGCGCGCATTGTGACATTTGTACACTATTTGCTGTCAAAAGCGCGAAATTCTAACCAAACACTGGATAGAAACGTCTTTTCAAAACTGGAACAAGCACCAGATGAAAGTGACTTTTGGAGTTGGCCCCTCCCTTGGTCAAAAGCTAGATCTGGCACTGCTTATAGGCAAACCAGCCACCAGCGACACTTTGCAGTCTTAAAGTGACTCTACAATTGAATGTTGACCGCGTTTGTTTGCAGCCATATTTTTAGAAAATGAAGGCAATGTATCAGAAACCCAGATTTAGGGAATGGATTTTCAACTCGTTGCTTTGTGATGTTTCACGGAGCCCACATATTTTCACAGGAGGAGAAAAAAATGAAAAAAGTTTGAGGCGGACCTGTGCAAGACACAAGATAATCCAATCTAAGATATTTTCAGCGTTTTATGCACAGACGTTTCTCTGTTAAACGAGATATAAAGCATTGTACGAAAACGCCAGGTGTGACAAACGATAAACGAAACACTCCGAAAAATCAAGCCTTTTCGAAGCACCCTTTTACTGCTGTATAATTTTAGGCATCTGTGGTGAATGAAATAAGTTGTCAATTGCAAATAAAAATCCTCTAATTATCCTGTGTTCAGGATGTGCTTTTCGTTTTTCAAAACCATACACAGCTCACACAATGTTTACCACAACATGTGCAAGGCAGCCATGCCACAGCGCACACACAACGACAACACACAGCCAGCACAGCGACAACACAGCAATGTTTCAGCTGGCAAGCTTTGTTGTGTGTGGTAAAAGGGTGCTTCGAAAAGGCTTGATTTTTCGGAGTGTTTCGATTATCATTTGTCACACCTGGCGTTTTGTAGAATGCTTTGTATCTCGTTTAACAGAAAAACGTCTGTGTATAAAACGCTGAAAATATCTTAGAGCGGATTACCTTGTGTTTTGCACAGGACCCCTTCAAACTTTTTTCATTTTTTCTCCTCCCGTGAAAATATGTGGGCTCCGTGAAACATCACAAAGCATAGAGTTGAAAATCCAGTTCCTAAATCTGGGTTTCTGATACCTTGTCTTCCTTTTCTGAAAAAATGGCTGCAAACAAACGCGGTCAACATTCAATTGTAGAGGCACTTTAAACCATACCGTATCACCCTGCATTCTTACACACCTAAAATGTTTCAGGTTACTGTAGCCACGTCGCGCGTGGCTTGCGTGTGAGAGCCAAGATCATGAAACATTTAGCGTTGTTGTTTATCGGCTTCACGCGCGAGACAGTAACACGAAACATTTTAGGTGTGTAAGAATTCAGGGTGATACGGTATGGTCCAGGTCTGCAAAGCACGGCTGGTTTGCCTTTAGAACAGAACAGCGACAGACCACACATCAGGCAAAGCTCAACAAAAATGTTCTTTGTCTGAAATTCAGCACTATTCACTCACCGCGATCAACGCCTTCAACAATTTGTAGTCTTCTCTCCGGAACAAGTCCAACCCAGGCTCAGATGCCGATTCAGGGGTCAGCACCAACAGCGTTGCTTGTCGCACATCAGCTCTGCTGCTCGGCTGCAGAAATTTCAGCAGATCACCGAACTGCGCCTCCGAAATTGTTGCACTCATTCCGTTGCAAGCGTGGTGAATCACTGAAATCAACGTTCAAGGCGAAAAAGGCATGTGTATTGTATTTGGCATGGCAAGTGCCTCCTCCATCCACTTAAGAAAACCCTGCAAGATGACGGACGAGCAAAATTATGTTCGAATTGAATTCAATTGTTGTCACTGAAGCTGTAGGAATAAGAAATCAAGTGAAGCAAAGGAACAAATAACTTTCGAGAGGAACTTCTGGTCTTCGCCAGGTATTCGGTAGACACAGGATAAAGTGCCGGGGTTTGGTCCGCGACCCTTTTGTCCGGGGAAAAAAACAGTGAGTCTTGGGGCAAGGGAAAAATCTCTTTATCGCACAGTGTGCCGTTGAAAACAAACACTGATGCACGGACAAAACAAAGATTTCAACAACACCGATCAAACAACAAGAACAAACGCAACAATCAAATCAAACATATGGATAGATTCAACGAACTTGCAGCTTCAAACACACGCACACGAGAAATTGGCAAAAAAACATAGAAGATATACTATGCATGTCTGGATTATGCATGCGCCATAAAAACACGACAAGTGAAGAAAGAGCGAGATTAGTTTGTGGACATGAGGTGCATGAGGAAAAAATCAAATCAGACGAACATTGTTGGCACACAACAGAGTGACCAATTCGACGCCGTTGTTGGTTATCCCAATCGCTTGTCACGCATGAGAATGATGTAGAGCGCATGGATCAGACCGAAAATGCCGCAACTGATCAGTGTGAGAACCACATTCAGACACACTTCTCCATCGCATTTGTCCTTGTGCAGATAGACGCCGATTGGCTGTGTGGAATACACGCAAATGATAGACTTCGGATGCGGTCAACGGGATGTATATGGCGATGTCTCGTTCGATACGCATTCACGTCAGCCTGGGGACGCCAGCCACGTCGCTAAATGGTGGTACACGGAAGTGACGGACAATCACCAACCCACCATCTGTTCTGGACTGTTGACAATATGGACTGATCCCAATATGCGCCCTCTGAGCCCGACATTTGTCGTTTGACGAGGACGAGGATTAATGCATAATTTCCAGTTCTGTTAACATGTCCTGTGATCTGTCCCGATGTCCGTGATTTTTCTCTCTCCTTGGCGCTTTTTGTAGCTTTTATTTGCTGTGGTTTTGTTATAACCAGTGTTGGAACTATTTTCATTTCCGTAATTGTCCCACCCGGTCTTGTAACTTTGCTTCTATCACTAATTTGCGTGCATGATTTTATGCGTCACTGAGAGCAATAAACCAACCATAGACTTCGGAATAAATTGTTGGGGCTGTCATGCAAAAGAAACGTAAAACAGGAGTAACAACAAATCGTTGCGTGCAGAACAACGCGAAGCAATGTGTCAAGCAAAAAGCACAAACTACTTGTAGTAGACCAACCGGAATTAGGATGGCGCATACGATCACGAGTACGTCTTTGCTGTCGGCTGGCATTTTGTTGATAATGAGGATTTTCGAATGTACCGTCAAATCTCATCATAGTGAACAGAACGGGGCCCGAGTATTTTCTTCAGCATGAAGAACATCCACTATGTGGGGCAACGCTTGGGAAGTCAATTTGGGGATCATTTTTAGTCAGGGTGATTCCGGCTGCCGGGTGTCGGGTACCAAAAATGGGCAAGTGTCGGGTGTCGGCTCCAGATGTCGGATGTTCTGTTTATCGTGAGCCAACACCCGGCAGTTAGAGTTCAAAACACGAATTTTGATGAGATAAGAATTTTGTGAGCGACCTTTCTTCGAACCAAATGGTCCGCGAAGGCGCTGATGAGTGTAGTTCCTGGGGGGAGGGGTGCCTCTCTCGGATACACTTCTCCCACCCCCCCCCCCCCGGTGGGCACTATCAAAATTGCCATTTTCAGGCCTAAAATGGGTGATTTTCAGGTCAAGGTTGTTAAAAATTACCAAGATATCCCTCTTTGTAGAGAATTTTGTTCCAAAAAAGAAAACAATAGGTCAAATTTTTCACCTAAAAAGTGACTTTTCCTGAATTTGGTCTTCACCGCCTTCCCCCTGCCACGGGGGGTGTACTACATCACCCCCTCCCTCCGAAAAAGCAGTATCCGTGCCCGCGGTCCGCTATCTTCCCTTCCGGACAAGAAACTACACTGGCGCAGATTGTGATATTTTGGTATCCATTTTGCTTAAAAAACACGTGAATTCAGTGAACTGAGCCAAAAATTTGCATTACTGAAGCAAAAGAGCAAATTTTTTGAGTGTTTGAGGACAAAAATTCGACGCCGGGTGTCGTCGGGTATTGTGGGATATTTTCAGAACCGTCGGTTGTTGCTTTTTTCCCAAGATGTCGGGTGTCGGCGTCGGGTACTTCCAGATGCCGGGTGACTAACTTTGGGTGCCGGGCGGGTTGGTACCCCAGATCTGTCTACTGATCTTTCGTTAACCACACATGGGAATTACCACTTAAACGTTCACAATATGTGGAGGCTTGACTGACTCGTTTCAGAACTTTCAAAATTTGCACAGAATACTGTTATAAGTGCCGTGGAGGTGGAACTAAGATGGCTCCTGAAAATGCAACAAATCAGCCATTTACTGACAAAAAACAATCAGACTGTGGTATACAATGGTGTGGGGGCCCTCCCCACCCCAGGTACAGTACAACAGTAGGTAGGTTAGGTACGTTGACGCTCCATCCTGGTACAGTAGGTAGGTCGCCGCCCGGCGGCTGGTACAGTAAGTTGCTATTTTTGGCTCAAAATGGTATAAAATCGGTATTTTTCACTCCAAATAGGCGAAAAATCGCGCGCTACGCGCTAAATTAGCGTTTTAGAGCACATTTTCATCAAAATTTCGACCTAAAAAATTTTCTTCCCCCCCCTAGCTCGGCCGGTGCAGTAGGTAGGTTGCCGCCCCACATTTTTGGTGGTACAATAGGTTGCCGCCCCGCCTGGGTAGCTACACCACTGGTGGTATAGTGATATACTGGCGGCAGTGTCGTTCCTGGGGCTGGGGGGAGGGGGTCTCCTCCTCGGGTACGTCTGTTCCTATACTTGCGGGCCGGAAAAAAAACCGTTTTTTTTCCGGAAAAAAAACCGAAAAAAAACCGTTTTTTTTCCGAGGCCCGGAAAAATACGTTTTTATTTTTCCGGAAATTTTTCCAAGTGGCAACTTTTGGAAAAAAAACGGTTTTTTTTCCAAAAATTTCCGAAATATTTTCAAGGGTTACGAAAGGATGTTGTCAAAACTAATGTAAATCGGTTCTAAACAGTTCAAAATGAGCACTTTTTAATCTCCAAGTGCATTTTTAGCATGTTTCAGGCCATTTCCCGACAAAATTTTCTCCAAAATAGGCGTTTTTGGACCATGGGTATCCTTAAGTACTGGAAAAATATTTGGAAAAAAAACGGTTTTTTTTTGGGTAAAAAAACGGTTTTTTTTCCAAAATATTTTTTGCGGAAAAATACGCAAGTATATCTGTTCCCCCTCCATGGTACGCCTGCCAGCAGTGTCGGAGGTGGGGGGGGGGGGGGCAGTGCTGTGGCTACTTTTGCGGGGCGGGTAGAGTACATAGGTGGAAAAAATCGGGGCGGGTAGGGGGTAGTGTACCTGGGATTTGGGGGGAATCCGGTTTGGGGGGGAGGGGGGAAGATTTTTCGGGGCGGGTAGGGTACAAGTACAACACAAGTTTTTTCGGGTGCCTGTGTTTATGTGCTAAAAAGTGCATACCGTAAAAACCTAAATACAAGGGGAGGGCTCTATTAATTAACTGACCCCCTTTTCAAAAAATTATCTTCGTGTCTCAGCGAGAGCGTTCAAATCCGGTGTTATTTTCGATCGATATTCCGAGGGGGGGGGGCTCTATTCCGGGGGGGCTCTATTTAGGTTTTTACGGTATATCGCGCGTAGCGCGCGATTTTTTTGCACTTTTTAGGGTTTTCGGTCGAAATTTGGGCATTTTTGACCGAAAAATGGGCATTTTGAGGGAAAAAATCGGGGAGGGTAGGGTACCAGGGCGGGGCGGGTAGGGGGTAGGCAGTGTTGGAGGTACTCTGGAGGGGGGATACCTACTGTACCGCGCTCGGAGAGGGGGGATACCTACTGTACCAGAGCCGATGGCCTGGGGGGGGTTATGTACCTAGGGGGGGTTTGGGGGGGTTAGGGGGCGTTAGGTTTTGGGGTGAAAATTTTTATGTGTTTATTATGTGTGGAATCGTGTGAAAACGTAGTATTTGCGCGCGTAGCGCGCGAATTTGGGGTAATTTGAGCTGAGGTAAAAACCACTGATTTTACACTAATTTTGGGAACCCCCTAATTTTGGCCATTTTGGTCAAAAATTGGCACTTTTGGGGCAAAATCGGGGGGATACCTACTGTACCGGGGTGAAAATCGGGGGGGGGGATATAGTCTGTTGATTATATTTCGACATAGTGTATAAGGCCCATTCAGCGATGTTTGGAGCGGGTTGGGTCGACGCCATTCTAAATGAATCTTTCAAGCATTGCTAACTCAGGCAAAAGACCGATTGAACATTGCTTGCCGCGTGGCGCAAAAACACGTGGCCTGTCATCGCACAGAACCAACAATGTTCAATGGCTCTGCGAATGAGTTGGCAATGCCTGAAACATTCATTTAGAATGGCGTCGACCCAGCCCGCTCCAAACATCGCTGAATGGGGCTTATATAGGCAATCCAGCCGCTGATGTCACCGCCGCGAAATCTACAGTATACCAGAGTCTGAGCCATTACCCGTTTTTCGACTTATACATGAAGCGATTTTTCTTTAGTTCAATGTTTCATGCTGTTTCATGCCACCAGCTCAGTACTGTGTAAGCCGAATGGCTCTGAAGAGGTACAATTTTATAACACAGGGAATTTTTCTTTGGGCCACAGTTTGAGATAGAGTTGCTCCACTAATTTTGACCAGCGTAAAAGTTATTCCTCTACAGCTAATGAAAATCTTTTACGCTGGTCGAAATTAGTGGAGCAACTCTATCTCAAACTGTGGCCCAAAGAAAAATTCCCTGTGTTGCAAAATGTACCTCTTTAGAGCTAGCTGCGATAGAGCACTCAGCTCAGCCGCGTGGCTGATAAGCAGCCTGAAACATTGAACTACGTAAATATCGCTTCATGTCTAAGTCGAGAAGCGGTGGAACATCTCAGCCTCTGGTATACTGTAGATTTCGCGGCGGTGACATCAGCGGCTAGATTGCCTATACACTATGTCGAAATATAATCAACAGACTATACCTACTGTACCATGTCAAACATCGGGGGGATACAGGGTTTATTTTTTCAAAATGGGCTAGTAGCCAGAAACTAGTAAAATAAAAATTTAGTAGCTTTTTTGCCGCTAAAAAGCCAATTTACTAGCTATTTTGGCCAACATACAAAATTTTGTAGCTTTTAGGCAACTAAATTTGAAAATTTACTAGCTTTTCAAAAAATTTACCAGCTAAAAAGCTGCTAAATTTGGTTAAAAAAATCCATGGGGGGATACCTACTGTACCAGGCGAAGGGGGGATACCTACTGTACTGGGGGGGGCTACCCCCAAACCCCCCACCTCCAACACTGGGGGTAGGGTACCGGAGCGGGGCGGGTAGGGGGGTAGCGTACCAGGCCGGGGCGGGCCGGGTACCATTGGGGGGACCCCCCACCCCCTCCCCAGCCACAGCACTGGGGGGGTCCCCAGTACAGTAGGTATCCCCCCCCCCCGATGTATGGCATGGTACAGTAGGTATCCCCAGCGATGTGGTTGGGGGGGTATTACCCCCCCAACTGCTATTGGTCGCACAATGACTATATGAGAATCCATCCCCTAATTTTCCTGGATTGAAAAGGCGGATATTTGGCATTTTTTTCAAATTGGACCAGATTTTGACAAGAACTTTGCATGCTTTATCAGTGAGAAGAATGAGAAACACACGTGTGCAGAAGTTTCACCCTGAATTCTACGCAACCGAAATGGTTCGGGCTCAGGTTACTGTAGCCACGTGTTACATGCTTTATGTGTGAAATCGATTACAGCACACACACACGTTGATCACTCCCGATAAATAAAGCGGGAAAAGAACGAGAAAAAACTCCTTGCCAAAACCTGATTCAATTTGAAAAAATCGCCAGAAACCCTCCTTGACGATGCAGGAAAAATAGGGGGATGGATTCTCATATAGCCATTGTGCGACCAATACAAGGCTGAACAGACAGTCTGAGAACGAAGACAATCATTTGGCACAGTTGAGTGGAGCGTCAGGGCTCATTGCCCGGTGCCCGTTCAAGCCAACTGTGTCATCATCGCCCCGTCCCGTACGCCGTCCCCACTTACTCCAATCATTCGCTGGTATTCGTGGAGACTACATGATATAGACATGGCTGCGACCCGGATGCCGTCAAATAAACGGGAGCAATACAGCAGCCGATCGAAGTACGTCATCAGTTTGATAAAATACTTGGGAGGACAAATTCCGTCAATGGAACAACTAGCTGATCACCTTCATCTATCAAAACGAGAGTATAAGGATACTAGCGAGTTCGTCAATTCAATCCGTCGCGTGGAGCGGCCACACCCGGTAAGGCTTCGCACCGTACGGCTAGATCGTTATTTATCTTTGTTAGTTTGGTGGAACTTGGAAGAACAGTACTCGCGGTCTGAAGTAAAAGGGGTTATTCATGCACGTCGTGTGTGTTACAGTTCCAAGCGAATAATCGCACCATCCGTGAAGTGAAGACTGCGCTCCACAGGTTCGACTAGTTTCCCCACTGATTTGGATGATTTAGCTCCGTACCAACAAGAGCACAATTTTCCAGTAGCACCTTCAAAAACGAACCATTGTACGATCCCAAACGTGAGCTGAAAGTTTTAATAACCGACGTGGATGAAACGATCATCGGTTGGTGAACGCATCGATGATGGCAATATTTGCGATCAATATCAATATTAATTAACGCCCAACATTCAGACCGGTCACCCGATACGCTTTCGCTGGCTTTTGGTATGGTCGCTCAAATTATGGTTGAAAAACACGGTTATCCGAACAGGCTAACAACACTAAGATATGATACTCAAGCATCATTTCGGTTCGTGCCAACGCTCTCTGCTTTCCGTCTAGGCAGTTTGTTGCAAGCTCTCAGGCATTTTTGTTTATGAAAACTTTGCAGAGGGTGGCAGATCTGCAAAAAATATGGCAACATTGTTTTACTGGACTCAAGACTGGTCTGCCTGCACGGACCACATACATTAGCAAAGTAAGTTGAACGAATATGCTGTCAAATCTAGTCGTTCACCACATTTGTTGTCGCAAGTTGGCATGTATATGTACATGGGAGGGACATATTGATCAATTGTGCAGACTGTGTATTTACCTAACCTTTTTTTTAAAAAAATGCGGATTCTTTACTTTGCAGAGAACAATCCCAACAATTGTACGGCGGGCCCTTGTTGCCGTGCGATCTGCAACTCTTGGACACTAAATACACCAATCCTCTCGCGGCACTTTTTCTCTATACAATTGATCTCCTAGAATCTGAATTGCGCTGCGAACAGTTAGTGATCTAAATTAGCAGCTACTTCTTCCACATGATTGACAAATGTTGGTCCTCCAACCGAATGTCCGACAAGCAAGGTATCAAGATCGATAACTCAAGATCGCTGCCCTATCGCACGATTGTCGACAATATAAACGAGTCATTTCAGGGACTTTTCCACCACACGATAACAATGGATTTGGACCGGTATCTGATGACAACCCAAGACATGTTCGCGGACACAATCGGTCGGCTGCAATTTAAAATCAATCGCAAAGTGCAACGCATTATTTTGTTGACGGATGGTTCCTGGCCAATCCTTAAGGTTCGCCTGAGCCCGCACTTAAACCATGAACACTGCGGTGCATCATGCAACAAAGTTTAAGCTGCTCATACGTTGATTTTTAAAATATTTCAAAAAATCTTCATCTTAAGGAAATTACACAATCACCGATTACATCGCGTGACAACACAATATTCATGTTAAAAGGTGAAGCTTAGAGTCAGTTTTAATTTCAGAGGATCCTCATGCATTTAACAAAGTTCCGGACTGAAAATGGTTTTCGCTCGATATTTCGTTTGGTCATTTGTGACGCCGCTAAACCTCGTTTTTTTCGAAAGGGATAATCACACAAAATTTCGAATGGTTGGTCAAAATTTTGACTGCTGCCAATTATGTTATTTATTGCATTTATACCAACATGAATATGCACAGTAAACTGCAGTAGTGTTGTGGCTTGTGGCCAGCCCAGCCCCGAAGAGCAAATGTTGCGTCGACAACAAAAGTAGCGAAAAAATAATTGCGAACCAGGAGATTTCGAACCCCCGATCTTCGGTTAACATGGCCGGTGCTCTACCAGCTGAGCTATCGTTCAGGTACTTTCGAACGATAGCTCAGTTGGTAGAGCACCGGTCATGTGATCCGAAGGTCGGGGGTTCACGTCCTCCTGGTTCGCAATTATGTTTTCGCTGCTGTTGTTGTCGACGCAACATGAATGCACAGGTAACATTCGACGGCGCTCAACCAGAGCTGGGATATCTGAATTCTGTCAATGAAAAAGTTCATTTCGTGCTCTCCGAAGGTAAGGCACCATGGGGAGGCCAACTTGGTCTGTTTTTGCACTTCTCTGACATCTGTGTTCCCCAGTGAAACTGTTTTCACAGGTAGTCTGTGTCAATTGCCAACTGATATCACAGACGCGATCAACGGTGGTCAGTGTCTAATGCTGGGAGACAGCGTGGTAAAGGACATAGTTCCCGCCTGGCAGGTATGTACGCGGTGCTGTCCATATCGTTTTGCCTGACCTTCCTGCTCAATGTAAAAAGCTTGCGGATTAGTTCGTACAAATCGCGTTCGAAGAAAAAAGTACTGATGAACAGGCGTAGCCATAGAACTCATGCCTAATCGCAATGGCCGGGCCGACCTGCAGCCCTCCACCGGGCCGGTCCGGGCCGGACTTTTTCGCCGGCCGGGCCGGGCGGACTTTACCCGGCCCGTTTCGAACTCTGCTGCGTTCTCGTTTTGTTCTTTGGTGTTGACTTTTCCAAGGCCGTTCGACTTGTAGAATTTTGAATGCGATGATAAACGGTATAATACCTACATACATAGGTTGTAGTACGAAAAGTGAAGGTAACACGGGAAAGGTAAACAATTGGCGCATTTTTTTAGCACACTTACATGAAAACAGCTGCATAACCCGATGTTAGTGACCTTCGGCGTTTTGGCACGATAATTTTAGACTGCAAGCGGCTGGAAGAACTGAACGCGCACATAATGATGGCTGCTAAGGTAGTTTAGTAGAGCCACGGACTGTCTAACATTGTAATGACATTTTACCGATGCGAAATAAAAGCGCCGCAGAGGTTTTTTTAGAAAAAAACAAGCAGAAACATGCATTTTCCAACAAAACAGCGGGAAAGTTATAAAAAAGTGAACTTACCTTTCTAATTTTTAAAAACCGAAAAGTGACGAACGTTTTTTTTAAAGTTATTTTTTTAAAAATTTTTATTTTTTTCCCAACCCTAATTCGGGGTGAGTTGGCGACTCCATAATGTAAGTTGACGAAGTGATTTGACCACTGTAGTAACTAGACGGGACCCGTGCCTACGGCCCGGCTACAGCGCCGCGCCCGTGCCCCCCCCCCGAAGACCCGTTAGCATACCAAAAGCTACCCGTGAAAATTGACCCGTCCGCCCTTCCGAGGGAGGGGGCCACAGACAGACATAAGACGGGACCCGTGCCTACGGCCCGGCTACAGCGCCGCGCCCGTGCCCCCCCCCCGCCCCCGAAGACCCGTTAGCATACCCAAAGCTACCCGTGAAAGAGAAGAGAAAAGGGAAGGAAGGGGAAAGGAAAGAAAAAAGGAGGGAGGGAAGGGAAAGAGAGGAGAGTGAAAAGAGAGGGAGGGGGCCACAGACAGACATACATACGCCTTCCTGTTTTAGTAGTATAGATATAAGCCGCAAAGAGTTATAATTATTTTCACGTGGTTCCTTCAGCTACGAGCACATGCAACCTACTACGGTCGAGATGTGCCCAAAATTGAAGACCTACAAAATTGCAAGCACCAAGTGCAAAGTGGACTAAGTTTGCCACATGAAGGTATAGTGTCCCAGTATTCTTGGTGATGAACACGGTTTTCCGGTAAAAAACATCCAATTTTAACAAAAGTCAATAATCGAAAACAGGTCCGAATGCACTGAGGACTTACGAACATAAAACAGCGTACACTTTGAGCCTCTCATCTCATTGTTTAGGATTTACCCTTTTTGGGTTTAGCAGATTTTGTTTTGCAAAATGGCCGTGAACAAACAGGTGCTGCTCAGTTGTCAGTCCCGTGTTTGCGTCCGGCGCTCAGGTCAAATTATACAAGCGAATTATGAGTTCACGCCGTCGTTTTCTTTGCACCGGTGTTGTAGGCAATGTTCGATCAAGCCCGCAATCAAGTGGTATTCAAAATTGATTGAACATTATTTTGTCATGTTCTTTGCAGTCGCGATCTACAAGGCGTTGGAGGAACTGGGTGCAAAGAAGGAACCGTGAGCTCTGAGACAAAAAGACCGATTACACGATTCTCTAATGAAACACCAGCCAGAAAGCGACGTTCGTTGCTTCAACAAGCCACGGACAAAATTGATTTGGAATACGGACATATTGAAGAAAACACACGAACGCATTGAGCAAAACGCTGACCGCTCAGTGTCTGGTGAACACGATTAGTGTATCAAGGGCTAAAGACTTGGAGGAACTGGCCCCGGATGCCAAGGCCTGGGCCAAAATGAAATGCAGGACATTCCTTACAAAGCAAAACTGGGTCTGTTCCGACACGAAACTCAGGCCACCAGCAGCGCACCCAGCGATGCACCAACTTTTGCCACATTGCAACCTATGGTGGAAACGCCCACGAGTGCTGATCTGCCGATGGGCATGATAACAACTTGCTCGTTTGTGATATCGTCAACTTCTCTGCTTTTCTGGAAATCTTGTTTGCTGAGTGAGATTTTTTTGTCTTCTTGTCTTGAGCTGAGAGCTAAAGTGGTGATATTATAATGTTTAACCCTCCCTTGATGCTTGCATACGTGTGCGTATCCGGTGAAACATTCATTAGTGATCTATTGCTACGTGTGCTGACGTGTGATTATTTCAGTTTAGTGGTCTGGTTGTGAGTTGGCCAGTTGACGTGGATTTGTATTGTTGTGGAGCTTGGGCCTTATGCTGTTTGGGTTTATTTGGGTTTGTGTTTGAGGCGGGGTTTCAGAGAAATAAAATAAAATTTTAATCGGAAAACCGGCGTTATTTGAAAGTGGTGGACGTCTGCGCGGTACGATTTTTCCCGAAAATGGCCTCGTGTGAAAAGCGTGAAATTTTGGCGCGGCCCAATGATGTGTCTGGCGTTCGCGTGGATATCGCGATGATGTTTCAATTGTTGGAAAAAATGGCCGAAAAACCGAGTCTGGCATTGGTTCGTGAATTGCACCGTGGTTGGTCAAGGGTGCTGAAGTTTGATTCGAGTTTGTTTGATAAAGTTTTGGGTTTTTGTTGCCTGTGGTTATGACGCCAAGTACGTCTGAGAACTGGGAGGAAATTATGAACGGCTTTGAAGACGTGATGTTCGTTGTGTACCGAAAGTACAGTGAAGTGCTGTTTGACGGAAAAATGGCCGGAAAAATGAATGCATTATTGAATGACGGGATTTTGACCATGAATGACGATGACCTGGATATGACACAGAATGAATTGGGGTGATTAGCAGTGAAAGTTCAGGGTCAGAATCGGACAGTGAAAGTGACACACTGGAATGGGCATTCAGGCAGATGAAAAAAGAATATGAAAAAGCCTCAGAAAAAGAGCCAAAGAGCCAACAAAAAACTGAAATGGACCAGAAAAAATATGAAAAAATGGACCAGGGCCAGAAAAACTATTGGGCAACTGAAAATGAAAAGGGCGAGAAATTCGAAAATGAAAACACAATGGGTCACAAAAATGAAAACAAAAGAGGCGAGGAAATTGAAAATGATAATGGTCCAGGTCCGAAAAAAGATGGCCAACTGATGAAAAAGTCAAAATATGAAATGGCCCTCCGTTTTGGCAGAAAAAATGATGAAATGGCTCAATGTTTTGGTTTTGAATTTCTCGCCCTTTTACCGTTGCCCAATAGTTTTTCTGGCCTAGGTCCATTTTTTCATATTTTTGGTCCATTTTTCGGGTTTTGTTGGCTATTTGGCTCTTTTTCTGAGGATTTTTCATATTCTTTTTTCATCTGTCTGAATGCCCATTCCAGTGTGTCACTTTCACTGTCCGATTCTGACCCTGAACTTTCACTGCTAATCACCCAATTCATTCTGTGTCATATCCAGGTCATCGTCATTCATGGTCAAAATCCGTGGTTGGATAATATTAATTTCACCATTCCGTTCAAACAGCACTTCACTGTACTTTCGGTACACAACAAACATCACGTCTTCAAAGCCGTTGGTAATTCCTAGTTCTCAGACGTACTTGCATAACGCACGGCAACAAAAACGCAAAACTTTATCAAACAAACTCGAATCAAACTTCAGCACCCTTGACCAACCACGGGGTAATTCACGAACCAATGCCAGACTCTGGCTTTTGGCGATTTTTTCCAACAATTGAAACATCATCGCGATATCCACGCGAACGCCAGAGCACATCATTGGGCCGCGCCAAAATTTCACGCTTTTCACACGAGGCCATTTTCGGGAAAAATCGTACCGGCGCAGACGTCCACCACTTTCAAATAACGCCGGTTTTCCAATTAAAATTTTATTTTATTTTTCTGAAACCCCGCCTGAAACACAAACCCAAATAAACCCAAACAGCATAAGGCCCAAAGTCCACAACAATACAAATCCACGTCAACTGGCCAACTCACAACCAGACCACTAAACTGAAATAATCACACGTCAGCACACGTAGCAATAGGTCACCAATGAATGTTTCACCGGATACGCACACGTATGCAAGCATGAGAGGGAGGGTTAAACATTATAATATCACCACTTTAGCTCTCAGCTCAAGACAAGAAGACAAGAAAATTCTCACTCAGCAAACAAGATTTCCAGAAAAGCAGAGAAGTTGACGATATCACAAACGAGCAAGTTGTTATCATGC
>JASAMV010006876.1:0-12538 GCA_030248065.1 Rhynchonema sp. JSB1_4
ACTGAAGAAAATGAGGCCTAAACACTAATTTCGCGCGCAGCGCGCGATTTTTCGCCTATTCCAGACAAATATGCTAATTTTATGCAATTTAAAGCCAAAAATGAATGTTTTGGGTGAAAAGTTAGGTGGGGCGGCAACCTACCTACTGTACCAGGGGAGGGGCGGCAACCTACCTACTGTACCTAGGGGGGGAACCCCCCACTCCCCCCCCCCAGCTACACCATTGAGTGTACGTAACATAATGATAATCATGAATGAACAAACAACAAAACATACCAGAGAAATTCTAAACCAACCAAAAACACAGCAACGACAGACGAAAATCAGTGATCAATGGCGGACACGAGATGAAAACAGGCGATAACGAAATTGACGATTACCTGAAAGCAGCAACTCAGTGACTGAGGAGATCAGTCAACGACGGCTGAGAATTTTGTTGAAATATGGCGAGAAACTACGTCTCGACCACGTGAGTTTAGTTTAGATTTAAAGGCCGCAATTGAGGCAGCGGAGACGACGTCCTCTGGGAGCCTGTTCCAGAGGTCCACACGCGATAAGCCCAATATCCCGGACAAGTCCGGACCCGCGCCATGAACTCGACACAGATTGTGGGAGTGTCCTCGGGCCTCGGGTTGGGCGGCCGGTGTCATGCGATGGAAAGAATGATTCCTTGGTTACCCCAGGTATCAGACCACGAACGACTTTGTACACGAGCACAAGATCGTTCACGGTCCGGCGATAAATTAGGGGGTCCAAATTTAGTGCATGCAAACGCTGTTGGTAAGACAGTGTCTGCATGCCTGGTAAATAATAAGTGAACCTAAATTGAATTTTTTCAACGTTTTTAGCCAAAGTGACATTTTGAGGGGACCAAATGGACATGGAAAATTCCAGTATGGACGAACATAGGCCAATAGAGTTTGCGGAGGAAGTCGCGATTACGACTGTGGAAGTTACGGCGGATGGTCTTCTCCATTCTGCTAGCGTCGGCCACAATTTTACCAATGTGTGACTCAAATTTTAAGTTTTGTTGGTCAATTATGACACCCTCCCGGACATGGGGAGGCCCCCCCCCCTGAAACAATCTGGACCGCCCCCCCCCCGCTCATTCCCACAAAAATAGACAGGTGGGACTTGGGGGCGATCCCCGAGCCTTAAAGTGACGCTCTTATGACTGGCTAAGGCCATGCCATTTGCAGAGAGCCAACTAATGACCGCATTTATGTCACCCTGGAGGATTTTGTGATCAACAGCATTACGGATTTCCCTATAAATTTTGATGTCATCAGCGTAGAGATACAGGTAGGTGCCTGGATGCACCACGCTGACAACATCATTTATATAAATGAGAAAAAGAGTCGGGCCGAAAACACTGCCCGGGGCAACCCCGGAGGTGACCGGAGTGCGGAGTCCACCCAGAAACAGTGTTGGAGGTACTCCGGAGGGGGGATACCTACTGAACCGCGCCCTCGGAGAGGGGTGGCTACCTACTGTACCAGAGCCGATGGCCTGGGGGGGTTGTGTACCTAGGAGGGGGGGGTTGGGGGGGGGGGTTAGGTTTTGGGGTGAAAATTTTTTATGTGTTTATTATGTGTGGAATCGTGTGAAAACGTAGTATTTGCGCGCGTAGCGCGCGAATTTCGGGTATTTTGAGGAAAAAAACACTTATTTTGCACTAAATTTCGGCCATTTTGGTCAAAAATTGGCACTTTTGGGGGCAAAATCGGGGGGGGGGGATACCTACTGTACAACCGGGGGTGAAAATCGGGGAGATCCTACTGTATGATGCGCAACAGTGGTGTAGCTACCCAGGCGGGGCGGGAACCTACTGTACCACCCAAATGCGGGGCGGCAACCTACCTACTGTACCAGCCGAGCTAGGGGGGGGGTCGTACCACTTGGGGGGGGGGGTCGTCTGGAAACCGAAATTTTTTATGTCTAAATACTGAAAGAAAAAATGTGGCCTAAAACACTAATTTCGGCGCAGCGCGCCATTTTTCGCCTATTTGCATACAAATATGCTAATTTTATGCAATTTTAAGCCAAAAATGTATATTTTGGGTGAAAAGTTAGGTGGGGCGGCAACCTACCTACTGTACGGGGAGGGGCGGCAACCTACCTACTGTACCAGGCGAGGGGCGGCAACCTACCTACGGTACCTTGGGGGGGGGACCCCCCCACCCCCCCCCCCCACCCACACCATTGATGCCAAACATGGGGGGGATACCTACTGTACCAGGCGAGGGGGGATACCTACTGTACTGCCCCCGCCCCCCAACCCCCCCCCCCCCACCTCCAGCACTGCCCAGATAACAGCGTCACCGACCCGAACCCGTTGGGGCCGTCCACTTTTTGTCAAAAAATACTAAAATTTTTAACCGATTCAGCAAGTAAGTGATCAGTATTGTCCAGTGGTGTGAGCTACCAGGGCGTGGGTGATCAACCTGATGTACCACCAGAAAGGCCTGGATTAAGACCTAGCTACTATACCGGCCAGTGTAGTGGCTGGGGGGGATGGGGGGGGGGATTCCCCCTAAGGAGTAAGTAGGTACTGCCACCCCTTGGGATGGGAAGGTAGGCAACTGCCTGAGGGTACTTACCATTGGGGGGATGGGGGGGAAGGGTAGGTGAAAAAATTGGGCGAGTAGGGGTATGTACCGGGATTTTGTAAATTGGGGAAGATTTTGTGGGTAGTAAGATAAGTCTTTTTTGGTGCCTGTGTACTAAAACTATATGATTTTTTGGGTTAGGGTCTTTGGTTGAAGTTGGGATTTTGACCAAATGGTTGGTAAATTGTGACAGGTTAGGCGGGGTAGGGGTAGGAGTGGCTAACGCCCGGAGGGGGGAGACCCGTCCCGGAGGGAGAGTGAGACCTGTTGCTAAATTCATAAAACATTGGGAACATTGAACTAAAAATTATATTTGGACAAAAATGCTATTAGGCTAAATATTAAACAGAGAGTAAGGAGAGTAAAATATAGTGAGAGTAAAATATAGTGAGTAAAATATTTAGGAATTTTGGCAGATAGGAGTAAATATTTGGGTGTTACACGGAGAGTAAAGAATCTATAGGGTGACAGAGAGAAATATACGGGACAGGTAGAGTAAATTAGGTGGATATAAAAATGCGGCAGTATGGTGAAATTAGCGTATAAAATATAGTGTGGGGTAATATAGTGTACATGAGATTATAGTTTTGGATAGTCTAGGTGATAGTGTGTGAAAGAGAGTAAATATGGGACAAATAAATTAGAATTTGAGCAAAAATATAGTTGGAAATATGTCTAACTATAAATATATTTTTTATAATTTTAATGATAGATAGATTTGCCCATAAGGTAATAGGGGCCCCCACCCAGCACCACCCTGATGGGGTCCGGGGGGGGGGAGACCAGGTTTGGGGGAAGAGGGTTCGGGGGCGGGGCCCTCTCCAGCCACAGCACTGCTGCAATATATTAAATTTGGTCTATAGGCAAAAATGGGGTGTTTTTTCGACCTTAAAACCCCAAAAATCGCGCGCTCCGCGCGCAAACCCCTTAATAGCTGGAAAAATCAAAACAAAAAGTACCACTAGGGTAAAAAAACGCAAAAAACACCCTTTTTTCGGACCCCAGGGGTACCTTGCCTTTGGAGACGCAGGGGCAGCGCCTCGGGTGGGGCCTGTTATTTATCCGCCCCGGCCTAGACGCTACCCGCCGCCCCGCCGCAACCCACCCCACGCCGCCCGCACCACCCGCCCCGTACTCCACCCCCAAAATGCCCATGTGCAAATCGCCATTTTTTACCGAAAAAGCAACCGAGGACCCAGGGCCGGGGCGGGGAGGGGGGAGGGACCAGAGCGGGGCGGGTAGGGGGAGTGACGAGGGCCGGGGCGGATAGGGTCCTCGGGGGGCCCCCCACCCCGAGCCACAGCACTGCCCCCTACCCAGCCTCCAGAGGTTGCAAGGTACCCCTGGGGTCCGAAAAAAGGGGTGCTTTTTGCAGGCTTTTTGGTCTGCAAAATTGGCCGAAAAATTACTCTTTTCGATTTTGGCCGAAAATTTTCCCAAAATAGCTTTATATGAGAGTTTGGCGCGCGGAGCGCGCGATTTTGGGGCGAGGCGAAAAACACCCATTTTTGCAGAAAACCATAAATTTAGAAAAAGGCAGCATGTTTGGGGGTAAAAGTGGGGGAGGTCCCCCTCCCCCCCATGGGACCCCACCCGCCCCGGCCTGGGACGCCACCCCCCCCCCGCCCCCGGGTAGGGTACCCCCAGTGCAGGAAGACTCGGGGGGGGGGGGGGGGGGTGCGGGTAGGGGGGTATTTATCTATCGTCAACACTTTTTGATTTCATCTATCTATCGTCAACACTTATGGGCAAATCTATCTATCGTCAACAAATTCTGGAAAACAACTCATCGATCGTCAACACATTTCGACCCCAAAATGGATTTTCCTCAAAAGCTCAAAAAGGCATTTTTGTCGTTCCATATAGGATCGCGCGCTACGGGCGGATTTAGTGCATCTTAGTACATTTTCATTAATATTTACACATTATTACCAACTTAGTAACAGTATATTATACCCTTGATTTTTGGCGACCCCCCTCCCCACCATCTATCTATCGTCAACAAGTTTGGGTCGACCCCCCCCCCCCCAGATTTCGGACTTGGGTCATCTATCTATCGTCAACACTCGGGTCCCAATCTATACCAACACCCTACCAAGTCAAACACCCCTACCAACACAACCACTGTCCCAGTGCAGTTTCGGGGACCTCCCCGGGTACGCTATCTGCCCCTCAGGTGGTACACTACCCCTCCATCTCCTCCGGGTACACTATTTGCCAATTTTTGCCTAAAACAGGCATTTTTAGGCCTAAAATGAGAGCATTTTTGTACCAAAAATGTCTGATTTTTAGGTCAAATGTCTCAAAAGTCGCCAAAAATGCCCTTTTTATGAAGAATTTCCAAAAAGGGGCAAAATAGGTCCCCCTCGGGGGGCACACCATTCCCCCTCCGAAAAAAACGGAGGGTCCGCTCTCTACCCCCTCCGGACGAGGAACTACACTGCCTACCCCCCAACCCGCCCCGCCCGTACCCTACCCTCCCCGATTTTTACCCCCAAAATGCCCATTTTTTGGTCAAAAATGCACCACTGAAAAACCCTGAAAAAGTGCAAAAAATCATATGCACTTTTTAGTACATAAAAACAGGCACCCGAAACTTGTGTTGTACCCTACCCGCCCCGAAAAATCTTCCCCCCCCAAACCGGATTTCCCCCCCCCCCCCCCAAAAAAAATCCAGGTACACTACACTACCCCCCTACTCGCCCCGCCATTTTTTCCACCTATGTACCCTACCCGCCCCGCAAAAGTAGCCACAGCACTGGTTGCATGCAACAGGTACCCTCCGGGGTGGTTGCAAGGTACCTACCCTTCCCCCCCATCCCCCCAAGGGTGGTTGCAAGGTACCTACTTTCTCCCCTTAGGGGGATCCCCCCCCCCCATCCCCCCCAGCCACTACACTGGCCGGTATAGTAGGTAGGTTGATTGCAGGCCTTTCTGGTGGTACAGTAGGTTGATTACACGCCTGGGTAGCCACACCACTGGACAATACTGATCACTTACTTGCTGAATCCGTCAGAAATTTTAGTATTTTTGACAAAAAGTGGACGGTCACAACGGGTTCGGGTCGGTGACGCTGTTTCTGGGCAGTGTTGGAGGTGGGGGGGGGGGGGGGGTTGGGGGGGGGGGGTGCAGTACGGTGATCCCCCCTCGCCTGGTACAGTAGGTATCCCCCCCGATGTTTGGCATCCAATGGTGTGGCTGGGGGGGGGCGGGGGGTGGGGGGGGGCCCCCCCCCCCCCCCCAAGGTACAGTAGGTAGGTTGCCGCCCCTCGCCTGGTACAGTAGGTAGGTTGCCGCCCCTCCCCTGGTACAGTAGGTAGGTTGCCGCCCCACCTAACTTTTCACCCAAAACATACATTTTTGGCTTAAAATTGCATAAAATTAGCATATTTGTATGCAAATAGGCGAAAAATCGCGCGCTGCGCGCGAAATTAGTGTTTTAGGCCACATTTTCTTCAGTATTTAGACATAAAAAATTTCGGTTTCCATATGACCCCCCCCCCCCCCAAGTGGTACGACCCCCCCCCTAGCTCGGCTGGTACAGTAGGTAGGTTGCCGCCCCGCATTTTGGGTGGTACAGTAGGTTGCCGCCCCGCCTGGGTAGCTACACCACTGTTTGGCATGGTACAGTAGGTATCCCCCCGATTTTCACCCCGGTACAGTAGGTATCCCCCCCCCGATTTTGCCCCAAAAGTGCCAATTTTTGACCAAAATGGCCGAAATTAGTGCAAAATCAGTGTTTTTTACCTCAAAATACCCGAAATTCGCGCGCTACGCGCGCAAATACTACGTTTTCACACGATTCCACACATAATAAACACATAAAAAATTTTCACCCCAAAACCTAACCCCCCCCCCCCCCCCCCCCCCCCCCAACCCCCCCCCCCTAGGTACACAACCCCCCCAGGCCATCGGCTCTGGTACAGTAGGTATCCCTCCTCTCCGAGCGCGGTACAGTAGGTATCCCCCTCCAGAGTACCTCTAACACTGTTTCTGGGTGGACTCCGCACTCCGGTCACCTCCGGGGTTGCCCAGGGCAGTGTTTTCGGCCCGACTCTTTTTCTCATTTATATAAATGATGTTGTCAGCGTGGTGCATCCAGGCACCTACCTGTATCTCTACGCTGATGACATCAAAATTTATAGGGAAATCCGTAATGCTGTTGATCACAAAATCCTCCCAGGGTGACATAAATGCGGTCATTAGTTGGCTCTCTGCAAATGGCATGGCCTTAGCCAGTCATAAGAGCGTCACTTTAAGGCTTGGGGATCGCCCCCAAGTCCCACCTGTCTATTTTTGTGGGAATGAGCAGATTGTTTCACCTCCCCATGTCCGGGAGGGTGTCATAATTGACCAACAAAACTTAAAATTTGAGTCACACATTGGTAAAATTGTGGCCGACGCTAGCAGAATGGAGAAGACCATCCGCCGTAACTTCCACAGTCGTAATCGCGACTTCCTCCGCAAACTCTACTTGGCCTATGTTCGTCCATTACTGGAATTTTCCATGTCCATTTGGTCCCCTCAAAATGTCACTTTGACTAAAAACGTTGAAAAAATTCAACGTAGGTTCACTTATTATTTACCAGGCATGCAGACACTGTCTTACCAACAGCGTTTGCATGCACTAAATTTGGACCCCCTAATTTATCGCCGGACCGTGAACGATCTTGTGCTCGTGTACAAAGTCGTTCGTGGTCTCCTGGGGTAACCAAGGACTCATTCTTTCCACCGCGTGACACCGGCCGCCCAACCCGAGGGCACTCCCACAGATTGTGTCGAGTTCATGGCGCGGGTCCGGACTTGTCCGGGTGTTGGGCTTATCGCGTTGTGGACCTCTGGAAACAGGCTCCCAGAGGACGTTGTCTCCGCTGCCTCAATTGCGGCCTTTAAATCTAAACTAAACTCACGTGGTCGAGACGTAGTTTCTCGCCATATTTCAACAAAATTCTCAGCCGTCGTTGACTGATCTCCTCAGTCACTGAGTTGCTGCTTTCAGGTAATCGTCAATTTCGTTATCGCCTGTTTTCATCTCGTGTCCGCCATTGATCACTGATTTTTCGTCTGTCGTTGCTGTGTTTTTGGTTGGTTTAGAATTTCTCTGGTACGTTTTGTCGTTTGTTCATTCATGATTATCATTATGTTACGTACACTCAATGGTGTAGCAGGGGGGGGGGGGGGTGGGGGGGTCCCCCCCAAGGTACAGTAGGTAGGTTGCCGCCCCTCCCCTGGTACAGTAGGTAGGTTGCCGCCCCACCTAACTTTTCACCCAAAACATTCATTTTTGGCTTAAAATTGCATAAAATTAGCATATTTGTCTGCAAATAGGCGAAAAATCGCGCGCTGCGCGCGAAATTAGTGTTTTAGGCCTCATTTTCTTCAGTATTTAGACATAAAAAATTTCGGTTTCCAGATGACCCCCCCCCCCAAGTGGTACGACCCCCCCCCCAGCTCGGCTGGTACAGTAGGTAGGTTGCCGCCCCGCATTTTGGGTGGTACAGTAGGTTGCCGCCCCGCCTGGGTAGCTACACCACTGCGTACACTCGTTTATTTTTCAGGTGTTTTCCGGATCTCGTTGTAGGTCTTTGCGTGAGCTTGCAAATAAAATTTGAATTTGAAAAAAACCCTACTTTTTCAGTAAAATAAGTCACTTCAGAAGCTTCGGGCCGGGGTGCCCGGCCCGGCCCGGCCCGACCCTCCAAATCTCCGGCCCGGCCCGGCCCGAGCCAAAAGCCCAAATGGCCAGCTCCGGCCCGGCCCTAATTGGGCCGGCCCGATTGCCACCTCTGGTCTATTCGTCAATAAGAGGCGTATTGTGTGCTTTGAACGAACAACAAACGTGCATAAATGTACCTGTGCACCAGTGTAGTTCCTGGGGGGGGGGGGGGGGTCCCCCCCCCTCGGGGTACGCTATCTCTCCCTCGGGGTGGTACACTATCCCCCTATCTCCCCCTCCGGGTACACTATCTCCCCCACTTTTTGCTAAAATGGCCATTTTTAGGCCTAAAATGGGCATTTTTAGGCCTAAAATGTGTGATTTTCAGGTCAATGTTCTCAAAAGTCGCCAAAATACCCTTTTTATGAAGGAATTTTTTCCAAAAAGGGGCAAAAATAGGTCAAATTTTCTCCCTCAAAAAGTGACTTTTTCCCGAATTTGGGGTCTTCCCCCCCCCTTCCCCCCCCCGGGGGTACACTATCTCCCCTCCCGAAAAAAACAGGAGGGTCCGCCATCTCCCCCCTCCGGACCAGGAACTACACTGCTGTGCACGACGCCTCAAGCCTTAATACACCCCTGTCTAGGGGAGGTTACTTAGGGGGGTCTGTTCCGGGGGGGGGGCTCTATTTATTCACTGACCCCGTTTTGGGGGGGGGGGCTGTATTACGGGGGGAAGCTCTCTCGGGGGGGGCTGTATTTTACGGTTTTTAGGCAACATCCCCTTCCCCTATACAGTAGTGTATTAAGGCTTGATAGTAGTGCACAGGTTTTAATTAAATTTAATTTTCAAATTTGATCGATTCAATTTCCTTTTTGACACATTCTATCATTTTTTTAGCTTTTTTGCAAAATCGGTCCCACTCAATTTCTCTTTCATTAGAACATAGACGAAGGGAGCCAACCAGCAAGCACAAAGACAAAGTGTCATGAGCTGATGGATGGACTATATGACTTCCCCTGATTTGCAATAAAAATGCAGCTGGTTCAAAACTATTTGTCGTCCCGGTTCGGCCGATCCAATTCGCTTCGCTCTGGTCACTTTTCATCCGATTAATTTTATCTTGGTGGCGTTCTGATTCCACACATCCCAGCTACAAAGGCATGTGGACACTTGTTGACAAAGACAAAAATAATAAATGTCTTTTTTGTCTTTAATGCTCTTTTTTGTCTTTAATTTCTTTCGTGTCAACAACTATGCATTCCCCACGCTGCGTATAGGACAGTTGTTGACATAAGGACAAAAAAAGACAAAAATAATAGAATGTCAACAACTATGCATACAACGCTGCGTTTAGGACAGTTGTTGACATAAAGACAAAAATAGTCCGGGTGTCAACAGCTGTGCGTTGATTGGAGCAGAGACAGTTCAACTAGGGAAGAAGAAACGCGATTGCAAACGGATGTTGACAGTCAAATGAAACTGTTTCGGTGATCACATATAGAGTTGATACATTGGGGACGCCACAAAAAGGTGGTCACAAGGTATCAAGACTGAAAATGTACACGAGACCTGAGTAATTTTTATGAAGAATAAACCAATAAGGCAAATTGGACGAGGTTCAGAAACCGTCAGAATCGCAAAATAAGCCTTTTTGAAGACCTTATGATTTTCAGTGCAATGCCTCAAAATCAAAGCACAGGAGGCGGCTAGATCGAGTGGTGCTTATACTCCCAGAGGTGCACCTCTGACACACTTTTTGACAGTTTATTTGACGCTTTTTCGAAGGTACTTCTTTTTAAAGAACTGGTCAGCTTGATTGCGGCTTTCCGTTCCAGTAATAAAAGATGGTCCCATTTCCCAAATATTAATTATGTCCCTTTCACTTTAACTTCAAACCGCATCAACATTTTGACGGTACAGATCCGATTTATTGATTGATGGAGGTTCTTCAAAGTTCATGCGCACACGTTATGGAAAATATGCGAAGAAGGTTGCTCGTTGGACTGAAATTTCAGTCCAACATTTGCGCAACCGTTCTTCGCATAGTCGCTTCCAATATTTGGCAGCAACTAACTGAAATCCCGCAGCGGTTTGGAGTTAAAGTGAAAGGGACATAATTGATAATTTGGGAACTGGGACCATCTTTTATTACTGGAACTGAAAGCCGCAATCAAGCTGACCATTCCTTCAAAAAAAGAAGTACCTTCGAAAAGCGTCAAATAAACTGTCAAAAAGTGTGTCAGAGGTGCACCTCTGGGAGTATAAGCACCAACTGATCTAGCCGCCCCCTGTGCTTGATTTTCAGGCATCGTACGGAAAATCATGAGGTCCTCAAAAAGGCTTATTTCGCCATTCTGAAACCGGTTCTGGAACCGGTCCAATTTGCCGTATTGGTTTATGCTTCATAAAAATGCACCAGTATTGGTGTACATTCGCAGGTCGATACCTTTCGGTGGACCACCTTCTGTGGCGTCCCCAATGTATTAGTCTTATATATGTGATCACCGAAACATTTTCATTTGACTGTCAACATCCGTTTGCGATCGCATTTGCGTTCTTCACATGTTGTTCACCTAGCCGAACTGTCTCTGCTCCAATCAACGCACAGTTGTTGACACCCAACTATTTTTCTCTGTTATGTCAACAACTGTCCTATACGCAGCGTTGTAATGCATAGTTGTTGACATTCAATTATTTTTGTCTTTTTTGTCCTTATGTCAACAACTGTCCTATACGCAGCGTGGTAATGCATAGTTGTTGACACGAAAGACATTAAAGACAAAAAAGACATTAAAGACAAAAAAGACATTTATTATTTTTGTCTTTGTCAACAAAGTGGTATCCACATGCCCCTGTAGCTGGGGATGTGTGCGATCAGAACGCCACCAAGATAAAATTAATCGGATGAAAAGCGACCGAGATCGAAGCGATTGAATCGGCCCAACCGGGAACAAAAATAGTTTTGAACCAGCTGCATTTTTATTGCAAATCAGGGGACCCTGGTATAGTCCATCCATCAGCTCATGACACTTTGTCTTTGTGCTTGCTGGTTGGCTCCCTTCCTCCACGTTCTAATGAAAGAGAAATTGAGATGGACCGATTTTGCAAAAAAGCTAAAACACTACAGAATGTGTGCCAAAAGGATTAAATTCGATCAAATTTAAAATTAAATTTAATTAAAACCTGTGCACTACTATCAAGCCTTAATACACTACTGTATAGGGGAAGGGGATGTTACTTACCGTAAAAACCTAAATACAGCCCCCCCCGGAATAGAGCTCCCCCCCGTAATACAGCCCCCCCCAAAAAGGGGTCAGTGAATTAATAGAGCCCCCGGAATAAGAGCCCCCCTAAGTAACATCCCCTATACAGTTGTGTATTAAGGCTTGAGGCGTGGTGCACAGCAGTGTAGTTCCTGGTCCGGAGGGGAGTGGCGGACCCTCCGTTTTTTTCGGAGGGGGGAGATAGTGTACCCCCGAGGGGGGGGGGAAGGGGGGGGAAGACCCAAATTCGGGAAAAAGTCACTTTTAGAGATTTTGGAGGTAAGAGACCTATTTTTGCCCCTTTTTTGGTAAAAATTCTTCATAAATAGGGTATTTTGGCGACTTTTGAGAATATTGACCTGAAAATCACACATTTTAGGCCTAAAAATGCCCATTTTAGGCCTAAAAATGGCCATTTTAGGCAAAAATTTGGGGGAGATAGTGTACCCGGAGGGGGAGATAGGGGGATAGTGTACCACCCGAGGAGATAGCGTACCCGAGGGGTCTTCCCCTACGCCAGGCACTACATCCGTGCACAGGTACATTATGCACGTTTGTTGTTCGTTCGAAGCGCACGAATCACCTCTTTCTGACGAATAGACCAGAGGCAAGAATCGGGCCCGCCCAATCTCGCGGCCGGGCCGCGATTTTGGGCTTTTGGCTCGGGCCGGGCCGGGGCCGGAGATTTGGAGGGTCGGGCCGGGCCGGCCGGGCACCCCGGCCCGAAGCTTACTGAAGTGACTTATTTTACTGAAAAAGTAGGGTTTTTTTCAAATTCAAATTTTATTTGCAAGCTCACGCAAAGACCTACAACGAGATTCGCGAGAAAATACCTGAAAAATAGTTTTATGAGTGTACGCAGTGAGTGTAGCTACCCAGGCGGGGCGGCAACCTACTGTACCACCCAAAATGCGGGGCGGCAACCTACCTACTGTACCAGCCGAGCTCGGGGGGGGTCGTACCACTGGGGGGGGGGGTCATCTGGAAACCGAAATTTTTTATGTTTAAA
>JASAMV010006878.1:0-17972 GCA_030248065.1 Rhynchonema sp. JSB1_4
GTGAGTGAATGGCATTGAATTGGAAGAATGCACTTCAGTTTGTTTGGATCACTTTGGTCAACTTGTTGTCACTGTGTATGTACCGGAGTTTTCCACGAAAGCCCCCGCCGAATAGAGCCCTCGGGGGCTCTAAGTGGAAAATGTTCCACTTAAAGCCACCGGGGGCTCTAATTGGATTTATTTTTTACGGGCCATTGATTTTACATCGAACAGTAAACTTGCCAAAATAGTTCAAACTAGTGTAAGAATGATCAAAATACCGCACTTTTCTGTTGTTTTACCAACGTTTTGCCACGTTTAGATGAAAATCCTCACAATCAGGTTGAAATATGGTATCAGAATGTCTAAATGCTGGCCTAAAGTGTCTCTACTGACCAGTGTAGTTCCTGGGGGGGAGGGGGGTCCCCCCCTAAGGTACACTAACCGCCGCGACCAAGGTACACTAGTACACTAACCGCCGCGCCAGGTACACTAACCGCCTCAATTTTTGACTAAATAGGCAATTTTAGGCCTAAAATGGGCATTTTTAGGCCTAAAATGGGTAATTTTCAGGTCAATGTTGTCAAAAGTCGCCAAAATACCCTTTTTATGGAGAATTTTTTCCAAAAAGGGCCAAAAATCGGTCAAATTTTCTACCTCAAAAAGTGACTTTTTCCTGAATTTGGGTCTTCCCCCCCCTTCCCCCCCAGGGAGGTACACTAACCGCCGCACGGAAAAAAGGGGTAGGTACACTAACCGCCGCGCCGGACCAGGAACTACACTGCTACTGACAACGATGAAAACACCCGGTTTTCCGCTTAAAGCCCCCGAGGGCTGTAAGTGGAAACGTTTCCACTTAAAGTCCCCGGGGGCTCTAATTGGATTTTTTCTTTCTGGTCGGAGGGTCCATTTCCCACCATTTTCCGCATAGAGCCCCCGTCGCTTTAAGTGGAAAACTCCGGTACGCTGTTATAGCATTGGTAAAGCACAGTAACGTGTTAAGTATCGATTAAATTCTTTTTTCGACGAGAAAACTTATGTTTAGCCATTTTTAATAAACCAGAAGTCTGCTGCAGAAACGAACGCAGCTCAACTCAGAAAAAATAACAAAAACATTTTCTAAATCGAAACACGAAGTTCACGGGGGTAACTCACAAAACTCCCATTACATAAAGCTCTGTTGATTGACTGTTGTTACACTTTCTGCCAGTCAGTCAGTCTGAGCGAGCAGCACTGATGTTTTAGCAACACTATAAAAGCAGCGAGTGTATCCTGTGCAACCAGCTGCAGTGATGATAACAGGTTGTTGTATTCGCGGCTTCCACCTGATCCAGACGAGTGCTGGATAAGAGGGACACAGCGACCTTCCTTAGAAGTCTGAGCAGCTGCTTTTTCGTAAAATCAAGATTATTGATCATTGAATGCAATAATTCGTAATGCAATAATGTTTCGTGGTCTAAATTGTTATTTCCACGCTACTTGCCAAATCGCTGTGAAACATCAGCAGATCATCTAACATTTCGTAACATTATGTATTGATATCACAGACAGACGCTGAGTGGACATAACTTGATTTACAGTGTGATCTTAGTTGCAACATTTGCTAACAGGCCTTACAACAATCCCGTGAAACATCACACAGGTGTCGTATCTGTCCAGTTTCGGCTATCTGCCCAAGGCCGAGGATGGCACAGCACACATGAGCAGCGAACCATTCGTTCGATCAGCCCTCAAACGACTGCAATCGTTTGCTGGACTGCAGGCCACAGGTTGGTGATGTATCTGTGAAACATCAGCCAGCGCGCTATATATGGGTGGGCTACATATCTCGTAATGTATCAGCCACGCCAGACCTGCACTTAAGTGGTCAGCTGATGTTTCATTCTGAACTTTTGTTGAGGGGTGAGTGAGCTGAGGGGACATGGGCACACGTAAAAGTCGGCATACGGACAAGTATTGCTAAAGCGTCATAAAAACCTTTGTTTTGTCAGTTACGCGTCATGTTCCAATCATGATGTTTCAAACGCTTGTGCAGGTCGTCTCGATGCCGATACCAAGCGTCTATTGGCCACCAAACGATGTGGTGTGGCCGATATTCCCGAATCGCACACCAAACGACGTCGACGTTATGCACTGCAGGGCGCTAAGTGGGAGAACACAACGGTCACGTTTCGGTAAGTGCGCGGCGCTCAGCTTTTTGGCAACTCTCCAATTGTTATGGTCGATTTTGGCCAACCGATTGAAACATTACCCTGCCTCGGTGTCTGACTTTGCGATCAATCAGGTCCGCTCTTGTCCTGGTCACGTGGCTCTGGTGCCACTTTATTTCCACCAATAACCGTTGTCCCAGACGTCAACGAACTTTGGACAACGTACTGTAGGTACAAATTCCATCTGCAATCTCGATCCATAAAAAATGTTTAGTGACCGAGCAAGACCGAGCCAGATTCAGTGATCACCAAGTTCAGATCCGTCGACACACGGTTAAACACAGTAGATAGTCAATGTGTGACATACATACTGTACAAGTGATTCATCGAGCTTGGCATCATTACGAAAGGTTACGTATAGTTGGGCTGATGTTTCACACGGAATTAAAGACAGCCGCAGTAAATACTGATACAATTCACAAGCACTGCGTTCAAAATTTACAAAGTACTGTACCTTCAACAAGCAGAAAATCTATACACTCTGGGCTTTCTGTGCTGCACGGAAACGGCGTTGAGTATGTCCACGTAGTTTTAAATGCATTGCATTGAAATATGACGTCATTTTCAAGCCGGCAATGAAAAACGATTCGTGAACTCTGAGTTCAGGTGCACTGCACTAATCAAAGTTGTCGACGTTTCGCGTTCCTCCGCGCTGCAACTATGCGTCTCGGGTCTAGACCATTCTGAAGGTCAACTGAGTCATCCCTTTGTACTTTTCCAGAATATTTATCATCCAACAACTGTAACAGAAATGTTGTTCTCACAATTTTTTGTTTACTCGACTTCTTGAACCAGTACGAACTGATCAACCCATGTTCAGTTCACAATCCGCTCAATTATGATCAAGCTCATTTTCTGCGATTGAAATCGCTGATTTGGTGTGCCTGTGCTTCTTGATTGATCGTGATAACTTGAGCTCTTCGTTACTTGCATCCGATGCCGTCGAGTTTCTGCAGAGCAAGTTTGCATTGCTCAACGTTCCACTGGTTATCAGTAATACGCGAACGTCTTTTCAAGTTTTTCACAAATTTACAACTGCGCACAGCTTATGTCCCAACGCCCCGATTGACAACATGTGATACACAGACATTGACCAGACCAGACGATGGGCTAGTTGCCGCAAACTACTCACAATGTCATGTCTGTGCATGGCATTTGGGGTTGTCAAGTCGTAGTTATGTGCGTCACCTTCTGCGTTTATTGCCATTCGCTTGAAAGTTGTCACGTCACTGTGGCAGCGCAGAATGAAGCTCGCATTTCGTGGCACAGTACCAAATAATTTGATTGCAGCTAATATTAGACGTGCGAATCGAGAGTCACTTCCGTCTGCCACTATTTTTACCAACGCGGTATCCTTCCTCTCTCTTCTGTCTGTAGTTTTTTCATGGTTTTGCCTTCTTAGATGTCGATGCCCTGTTTCCACTTCAAAGTTGCCCAGGCCAGTGTTCATAAACGTAGACTCCATCTGTTCCTTGCGTCAACTTTTTGCGCACGCTAACTGAAAACCTTTCCTTGGTTATTCACCAGTGTAGCATTCGAATGCCATAGAAATGACTAATACCCAGTGTTTCTCCGAATCGCAGTGGTGTGCGTTCCATCCAACGAACACCCAGGTTTGTGATGTGCTGATGTCTCATTTTGTGTTCAACTGCTGCGTCAGTCAACCACCCTTTTGGGTATAAAAGCAGGCCGAAATGTTCGTAAGTATTGTTTCGACGGTTTACAGAGCTCCGGTATTAGATTACTAGATCGACAAACCCACGCCCCTCTGTGGCTGGCATGTAGACAGATGCTTGATGTACACCCCAGTTGCATTTTGGCTTCAACCAAAAACAACAACAACAACAACGCAGCAAGCAACTGCGCGCGTTGGGTGGATGCAAAACGGAATGAAATGATGATAAGTTTTCAGCGGTGACTGACTGACTACACCACTGTCTTCGCTTCGCAGCCCAGGCGCTCGAACGGTGTCTCTCTCAGACACACAACTGTTCGACATTTATCACATGGGGACGCACTTTCGTCCCGTCGTTTGGCTACGACTCGGTGTTCGTTCAGTCTTTGGAAGTCGATCTCGGTGTTTGACGGGTACCCCGACATCAGGACACTCCAGGATGTAAACAGTACCCGCCATTTGCAGCGAATATGTGGATGGTGCACAAGTCTGTTGCTGTCGATAAGCAAGCACATTGAGCCAAGCAGCAGACGGACCAGATGCCATCCGAACGAACGTTGAACCAAG
Source organism: Rhynchonema sp. JSB1_4 (assembly GCA_030248065.1). Lineage (NCBI taxonomy): Eukaryota > Metazoa > Nematoda > Chromadorea > Monhysterida > Xyalidae > Rhynchonema > Rhynchonema sp. JSB1_4. The sequence goes on from JASAMV010006878.1 coordinate 4,432, forward strand.
CGTTGAATGATTATGGCAGAGCATTCGGCATATTTGCTGGTATCGTTGGAAACAATTGTGTGTTGCTCTGCTCCACGCACAGTGTGATATGCAACGTACTTTCACGGTTGTCCACTGCATCTGCACTCAAAATTATGCCACTTAATGTAGGTGCACTTTTGTTCCTTGTGTACCAAAGCCAATCAGTGTACCCATTATGCTACCCGAGATGGGACCAATATCCCAACAGCCAAGTAGACTTAGTTGATCGGGGCTAATACAATCCCAGTATATAGTGTGCCAATGCTTTGCATACGTCTGTTGTGCGCCTGTCAACATAGTTACATATTGGTGCTATTAATCAATGCCACAAAATGGCCGCTTCACCCCCACACGCAACTTTACGCTTTTTTCCACGCCTGAAGACTGGTGTTCTCCCAGCAATTCTAAGGGGAGCAATTTGGGGTCTATTTGTGTAAATCTGAGTTGTGCCACACATCGGAAGGTCTATATGGCAGGACTCGTTCGCTCTATCTCTCTCTTTCCTTCGATATACTATGTGGCGGTGCTTTACGGCTTTACACGATGTAACACATGTATGGCTTATACAACGGGTCCACAACGATCGTGCTTGGTGCACCGTTGGTACGTAGCGGCACGCTCTGTGTGAAGCACCACAATAACAAAGTAAAGTATATGTATAGATACGACTTCTCGTGCCTGGCCGGGGGCTCGGGGCGGCTTATTTACGACTTTTGGTGAGCACACGCGCCTGTTGGCACATTGTACAAACGCGCACATCTCTCTCTCTCTCTTAGCTGTTGCTTGTTTCGCGCGCTGCTTCACAGGCCCGCCAGGCATTTGTAGCCCTGCTTTTCTATTTGGTTCGCGCTTCACTTCTTGGTTTGCTCTTTCTGGCGCTCGCGCTGTGCTGCTAATTTCCCACTGATCATTTGACTGCACCACTAGATAAACGTCGCATGAATGTGCGAGACGACACGGATTTGAAAAAGCGCCATGTCCTTGGCTCATGCCATGTAGCAGTCAAGTACCGTATATGTATATAGTGTGAGTGCTGCACCGACTTAACTCAATTTATGCATATGTTATGCCTGCCGGCACAGTGTGCATATGTCACTTGCAGCACGTATATACCGTATGCCGCACGACCGTCTATTACAAATTTGCTTGTTCCGTTTGCCGTCTAGCTGCGAGAAGATGTGCCATTTCCGCCATTTATGTACTCTTGAATCAGGTACCTAACCAACCACACTTGTGCATACGCCAGTTTGTCCCAGATTTTGCCTAATGTTCCTGTCACTGCATATAAGCCAAAATGTGAGCCCCGTCATTTGGTAACATTTAGATACCTATGTGCTACACGTCATCACCGTACTACACCTTGGTTCGGTTTCAGTACCTTCATCATTGAGAAAAATCACTCCAGCCAGAAATTTAAAAGAATTGCGAAACAGGCGAGCGCAAACCAAAATAATCGGTCAATATTGCCAGCCACAATCAAAGCTAAATTTCTCGAAATTCCTCTACCAATACACCCTCGAATGTCGTCCTGTACGACACCCCCTCATTCAGTCGGTTGTATGATGCGATGAAACATCATCTAGACATCACAACCTCCTTGAGTGAGTTAGGTGTTCTGGACATTACTGCACATCAACATACAGTATCGAGATTATGTACCGTACCCGCAGTCCATTCGAAAATCCGCTTGCTGTGCTCTTTATGGTGCTGGAAAAGTGCGAATGTGGTGAGTTTCATGGTCCAACTGTCCAGCAACAATTTGTTTGCACGATTTTTTTTCGGAGCAGCGACCGGGTTTGATTCTAGTTGCAAACCTACATTCTGCTTTATTTTGAGATTATTCATTAATTGCGTTTCCTAACACAAGCAGCTTGTTCTGCTCTCGCACTTTTTATCGTCTTCACATGAGATCATGTCGGGTTGCATACATACTTTATTGTGAAACAACTGCTCTGTATTGCAGCTGAAAGGAGCATGACAGAATGACGCAAGATAAATCTGCGGCGGAATGAAATGAAGTCCGAAGCTCAGGCTGTCGACTAGGCTGAATCAAAATCTGACATCGTTTTTCTGAAACATCAGCCGATGAATCACTTGTAATTAACGCAGCTGAAACCTGATCAGGGTAATGTTTCAAGAACAGTTGGAATGCACTAATGTTCACATTATCGTTGATGTTGTTCTGTGTTTGCTTGGTCAGTAGTGTTTCACCCCCCAGTGAGTGTGTGTGTTGCAGCATGCTCAACTTCACCGCCAAACTGGGCCCTGAGCGCGTACGCCGTGTGCTGTGGGACGCGCTGCAAGTCTGGTCTGATGTTTCAAGTCTCAAATTCATCGAGTGGTCCTTACCGGGCCCGTCATCCGACATGGAGATCTCGTTCGAGACGGGCAGACACGGTGACGGGTACCCGTTTGACGGTCGTGACGTCGTGCTCGCACACGCGTTCTTCCCCGGTGCTGGCAGGGGAGGAGATGTGCACTTTGATGACTCTGAGGACTGGACTGATAACAATGACCTGCAAAGTCACAGCACAGGTATAGATGCACAGTAACATGGTGAAATAAATGACATAAAGTATGCGGCGAAGTTAATACAAAGTCACAGTATTGATACCATACAAGACTACGTATTATATGTTTTATGCTGAATTTACGAGTGAAAGTCTCAAGAAAAAACTCGTGTCGCGGACAAAACGGCCGGGGCCATAAAAGCTACTCTTTTCCAACACATCGCCAGTCCAAAGATGTTGTTGGCTGTAGTAAATAGTAGCCAAAATAGTAGCCACTTCCCCCGGTGTCCTACTGGTATGTCTGTGCTCCAAGAAACACAAGCAAACAAACTCCAGTTTCAATTCACCGCATACTTCATTGCGTTTACTCAACGAAATCAAAATTGTCCAAGCTCACAAACACAAACCACAGATGTGAACCTGTTGTCGGTGGCCGCACACGAGTTCGGTCACAGTCTTGGTCTTTCCCACTCGCCCGTGCACGGCGCATTGATGTTCCCCTACTATCGGTACGGCTATGTGGACAAGGAGAAGCTGTTGCACTACGATGACATCATGGCCATACAATCGCTATATGGTTCGTCTGGGCTTGCGGGTGTAAAAAATGTCAGATCGTCGTATATAATGCACTATGTTATGAAAGATTGTGTGACCGACCGCTCCAACTCTGTGCCCATTCCTTTTTCGGATTACGATCTGTGATGAAACATTAAAAAACAAAGTGTTAGAGTAAATCCAGGTATGATTAGTATCCATACGCATGATGTTTCACAAATGTACAGGTGTTGGAAAGGCAGCGGTGCCGGAACGTCCCCCCGACGTGAGCACAACGCCCCGTCCCCCAATCACCCCACGACCCACACCACCACCACCAGAGAAACAGCCCGATGTCTGCACATCAGGCGTTGATGCGATATCACCTGTTAGGAATGAAGTGTTCGTATTCAAGGTTCGTATTCTCGAGCGTGATTACAAATTCAAGTGCACGGGCTTATTTGATATATCCATACCGTATTTCCTCTGACAGAGCTACTGGCCTACTATCTTTTTCAGCCACACTTTTAGGGGCTTCTATTAAACGGGGGATTCAATTGGCAGGGGCTTCAATTAGAGGAAATACGGTATATGAACGAACAGGAAGGTACAATATGTGAATTGCACAGCAATGTGTTTCTTGGTTGCTCGTTTCGACCTGCTTTCGCTGACGTAAGTATACTGCTTTTGTGCAGTATGACATCGTCATCGCAAAAGAGACACATGAGCTTGTGTTTATGCTTGCGTGAAACATCACTGCGCGTCCAATCACAAGATAGCCGTCAGATCATGTGGTTTATTCAGGAATGCACTTGACCTGGATACACCAAACTAATGAATTCGCTGTGTTTCTTCGATTTTACAATAGTCAACGGCGCAAAGTCCAGCAACAACCACCAAGTGCATCACGTTGCAGGGCCGTTGGTATTGGCGTTTCGACCGTCAGGGCTATTTGTTGGCACCACCAGTGGACATTGCACGATTCTGGGTGGGCCTGCCGAAGAATCTCACCAAAATCGATGCCGTCTATCAACGACCGGACGCCACAACCATTGTCTTCTTTGCTGGTGCGTCATATGTTGGTCGTTTGAAACATCAAGTAGTCGTGTTTGTGTGGGCTCAAAGGCTGGCTGCTTTGTCGCAAACTTGGCTTGGCTTGTCTAGCTGATGTTCCAGCGATGAAAAATGTGCTCGTCGCCAGAATGGATGGCTCAAACGATTTCTTGAACAATTTTCTCGAAAATATGAAACCCCCTTTTTGCGCAGGTCGTCAATACTGGGAGTTCTCAGCGAACCACGTTAAGACCGGCTACCCACAGCCACTGACCAATTTGGGTCTGCCCAAGTCCGTCGACCACATTGACGCTGCGTTTATTTGGGAGTTCAATGAGGCCACTTATCTGTTCTCCGGTGATCAGTACTGGAAATTTGATGAGGTGATTACAAAACATTCAGATTTGAAAATTCCGTAATTTTCAAAATTGATGAAAATTTCCAATACCATATGTATATCAATATCTGCCAATCCGGTTTCAGGTGGACAAGAAAGTGGAAAGTACGTATCCTCGCAGCATCGCGCTGTGGAAGGGTCTGCCCAAAGCGGGTATCACCGGTGCGCTCACTATTCGAAACGGTTGGTTCGGTTTGGGTTGCGCAATTTGACAATCCAGAATGTTAGTGGCGCACGTGTAAGCCACACGGCCACACGACAGTTCAAAATCATTCCACCAACGCATGGCTGATGTTTCACTTTGTTTGCAGTGCACCTGCGCAATTCGTATGACGCACCGACAGAGACCCTGTTCTTCAAGGACAACCTCGTCTACAAGTTCAGCACCTTTTTCATGAATGTCGAAAGACAGTACCCGATGCCGGTTGGGCAGTACTGGACGCATTGTCAAAGACTGGCCGAAACCACTAGCCGGTCTCAGACCAGGCATTTGAATCTCTCGCTGATCTTAACTGTGCTTATTTTTGTGCTTACACTGCCTATTTTCAGATTATCATAACGGGTGCTATTTTGGGCGGAAGGGTGAATTTGAAGCGTGAAGCTAACTTGTAACATATTGTCAGCTACGCGTTAAGCTTAAAATTGCATCCGGTACAACATTATTTTATTAATATTAATTGTGAAAGGCATGAAATGCCAAAAATGACACACTTCTGATGAAGTCCATTTCTGATAAAGTCGAGCAAGAAATCCAATCTTGCAAGTTTTTCCAACAATTGTTGTGCACATTTTATTGACACTGAGTTCCGAAACACGCAGAGCATACGATTCCCCGCATCTTGCTGATGTTTCACTGCCATTGCACTTGAACTTTGTTCTATGAGCGACATAAACATCTACTGTCACCGGATCACGAAAGTGGTGCATTCACACTGGCCTGGTGCGCCTTCCCTATCTATTTCTTGTTGCATCACACATCGAACAATGCTTCCAATTTGTCATTCTTTTTTCCACTATTGTCAATATTTTTTCTGCCAATCTGTCGACTTTCTTTGTTACGCCAAAGATCTCTTACGGCTTATATTCATGTGGTCGTAAGCGCACATCGTCAACTCTGCTCATCAACGCGGTACAACATCATTTTATATATTTCCTCGCGCTCCTTTTGGACAGGTTTGGCTGGTCTGCGCTGACAACAGCAGTTGACTATTTGCGTCCACGACTAAACAATTAGCCCAATATTACGCGATCATGTGTTTGTTGTTGTTGATTTGCGGACTTGTTGTATTCTTTAAGTATACAGCGACAATTAGTCCACTACATATAATTGGCTGTTTTTGGTTGTTATAATTTATCGAATAAACTCGAAATACAATGAAATTAAATTTCCAGCAAGAAACCTGAAAATATCGGTGCCGTTTTCATTTCGAAAAAGCAATACATAGCTGAGCTTCAAGGCATTTATATACATGCTCAGGATGGGTAGAAAACCTGAACGAATGGATAAAATTTAGATTATCAAATGTTTAGAGAAGAAAATTTCCATAAATTCACTTGATGGCAGATTTTACCAAAGATGAATGGCCTAATGGAACATCAGTCCGACAACTGATAAATTTAGCGCATTTCCTCTGGTTTGCTTTCCAGGTTAGACTCCGTGGATGAAATGAGACAAACGCTGGGCAGCAGTCATGGGCGCCACCTCAAATAGTGTGTTATCCCTTGGACATCTTTGGGCCGTACGACTAAATTAGAATTCCCCGACCCCAATCACTTTACGACCCCCCGGAGAATATTGTCTTCAACACTTTTTTCCGGCCCAAATCTGAGGAGGACCCAGGCAAAGGTGAAAACCCAGGTGAAACTGGCGTATTGGCGCCAATGTCTGCTGGACACAATTCACAAAGTTCGTTATATGGTCGCTAATACAATAATCATGGGAATATTACATGACCGTTGCTGGCGGCCTTCATCCAAAACGTAATCCAAAATTCATGATCATCCACTTTCATTTATCGGTGCTTGACTGTTTCTGCGCATCGCCACTTTCCGAACTGCTCGACCCGCGATTTTTTCGACTCGATTTGTATGGCGTCGGGCGTCGATTGAATTTCGATGGTTGTTCGTGATCGATTTCGGTCGAATCATCCGTTGAATTGGTTGACGGTGTGAATCGAACTTGCTGATGTTTCGCACCACTCGTGCTGCCGGTACTGGTCGGGTCGGGCTCGACTGTAGTCGACGATTGTTGTTGCTCGGTGGACACGGCGCCGCTCATTGCGATTGGGTTTCAATCAAGCTGGACTGCTTTAAGTTCGAATTCGGAGACCTTCAAAAACGGGTATTTTGTGCACTCCAATTTAAAAATGATAGATATTTCAACGTTAAAAGTGAAAACCAGTGAAACGCGTGAGACCAAGTGGCATTAAATTTGCTTTCAAAGCAGATTTCTAATCAATGCACGTGTCGTTGTTTGTTTTCACTAGACTTTACATAGATAAGAAATTTTATGAAAAGTATAAAGCGCTGGCTGCACAGGAACATCGGAGAGAGCTTGCAGCAGCGGGTGGTACAGCGTTTTCGTTTTATTCCGCTACGACCAGTTAACCATGAGAATCAACCCTGATGCATATAGCTTGCTGCAGATTAGAAACATCAGCGGCAGAAACCTCATTAACAATTCCACACTGTGCAGCTTACTGACACAAAAAAGATAATGTACACAGGTTGGGTTTCATCAAAGATGAGCTGACCCATAGGTAATGTGGACCAAGCATGAGACGTTGTGATGTGAGCACGTTATACCATATACCTGCATACATTCTCACGTCCTGCGATTTCTGCCCATGTTTCCACAAACACTCACAACAGGTATGTAGATCGCCGACACCAAGTGCCCAAGTGTCCATTTTGCAGCAAGTGGAGATAGGCGCCTCCGACAAAAGCTGTACGGGACACTGTAAGGCATCAGGGGAAAATAACCGTTAGGATAACAGCGACGTGGTTGACCATGTGGACTATGCTGGCATACTTCTCGGGCACATAAACGAGAGGCATAGGTACCGATATGATGTCAATAGAAACTTATGACTGGCGACAAGACGAAGACAAAAAGGCAGCCAACATTTAATAATGCAGCGACCAGGATTGATTGATGTGATAATTTTATGGTATAGCCTTTTATGGCACGGTGGCTTTCTTTCGGAGCTGCTCAAAGTCTTCCATCGAGCCTTTGTAAAGGTAAACATTAAAGGTAATGGACATTACCTGAAACTTGATGATTGGTATGGTCCTGATTTATACTTTTTTCCATTTACTTTTGCCCTAAGTTTCGATCAGCGCAAAAGTTGGTGCAGGGCAATCAATAAAAACTATAATACGATCGAAATTACTAGCAACTGTAACTATCTCTTTCCTAATTCAAGTAAATCATGTGATCAAAGCAGGACAGGACCGGATCGATCACCGAGTTTCATGTCGTCCCCTGATGCTCAATAACCTATTGAAACAGCGTTATGAACGACGCATCTTTGTGCACACTGTTTTCCCGTCTAATTAGTTTCATCATTCTCTTGTGAGCACCAGCTGCTTGTTTATTTATAGGGACAGGGAGAAGTCAGCTCTGTAGGTCACATAATCAATATTCGCATAAGACCGTGTGGATTTTATTGTTGAGGATTAAATAATACAAGTTCACGAGTACCAAGCCATCCAGATACATGATAACTGGAGTGGATTCCCAATGACGATGCTCTGGGGCACCAGCAGCATAACAACAAATTACGCCAACATGATTTCGGGATGGCCTTTGCGTCCGTCGTATCTGCTTTTGCAAAATAAAAAACCGGCGGCTGTAGCTACATACTGTATATTGTATTCTCGAAACCGTCAGTGATTAAAGAAAAGACCATGAGCATTTTTTTCTGAAGAAAACCTGCTGAACCAAACCAATAACCGTTGCAGACTTGAATGGTCAGGCATTGGGTCAGATGAGCGAACGCGGTGTCGTTAAATGAATGGCACACTGGCTGACGACAAAACACGATGCACAAACATTCTATCGTCGAAATTCTTTTCCGCTTTTTGCCAACAGATAACAAGGCCGAGCTGGGTACCGTTCGAATGGCGCTTCGAAATTCTGAAATTATGCCAAAAACGGACTGAAAAGATACAGGAGGCACATGAAATAACGGGACGCAACAAACAACCACAAACAATGGTCCAAGTAAACAGCGCTGTGTACATGCAAGGCAGTATGACTTGGAGTCTCAAGCGCTCGGAAACGTGCCACCACCAGCAGCACAGTGACAGAGCGTCAGACACGGCCAGGAAAGCGCATTTCCGAGCACAATTTTGCAGCGCGAGTTGCTGATTGCATTGCAACCAACCCGTGGCAGGCGCTGTTGTCGGTGACAGGACAATGCGCTATGTGGTCCAGGGTTGACAGAAGTCAGTAAACATCCGGAAATCTCTTGATTGACACCCCACCCCCGCACTCTCATCTCAGCCGTCCAGAAGTTTTTTTTGTGAATCTGAGCTCAAGAAAACTTCAGCGTCATTTGATCTCAAAACTCAACCGAATAACCCGTGAATTCCTTTCAACGGCCCAGTGTGCGAATGGTCTAAAAATACTCAGCGACTGTTATGTTCATCTGATCCATTATTCATGACTCTCATGAGAGATTCGAGACCTTGCTGTGACCCAAGTAAGAGCAATGCATGTCAGGATTAGTGCACCATCGAGCAGTGAACACGAAACGAACACGATGACCAGAACGTTTGTTTATGTTTGAATTGAGTTTGTGCCTGTGCACACATTCAAAGCAAAGCTACTAACCAATGGGGTGCACTCAATCAAGGCCGGACTGCTTGGCCGGCAAATTTGTCATCGACAACGTTCCAGTACACGGAACGTGCCGTAGAAGTTCTGTTTGGCTGCTGTCTTTATCTAACCAAGACGTCATTTATTTTTGGACGAAACCAGTTTTTTGTTTTTTAACCAACACCACCAAGTCATAGAGGTTTTATTCATTCATCCAGATGTGAAAAAGATGCCATGTGACTAGACACAGTCTCAAATGGGCGTGCTACCGACACCACTCAGTGATCAAGTGCAGCTGACATTTTCGTTGGCGCACAAAATATTGTAAAACGGTAGAAAACAAAATCAGACACTATACGTGATGTAAATAAAGCGGCAGCGTCAGACGGACAATATCAGAAAGCCAGGTTTGGTGAAACAATTTTCGACTATATAGTTAATTGTGGTAATTATGAAGGCTTTGAATTTTTAGAAAGAAAAAACAATTAATCTAGACACTATATCACACTGTATAAGAATAATAACATTCTAGGCGATCATGTACATACAGATTACGGTTTCACCTGAGTGAATTACTAGCTGATGTTTTACGTCTAACCGTGTCTGGTTCGGATGGTTTATGAAGATACAAAGCCAATATAAGTACAGCGTAGTGTGATAGCAGGAAAGCTAGTGTTTGTTGTTGCACGCAAGAACAAAAAAAGAAACAAGAAAAGACAAATCGACACAACTCAGATATTCATACGACGAGATACAATGCGACACCAACCGTGCAAGAAAAGAAATTCCATTTTTTTCGATTGAATTGAAACGAAACATTTGAAAAAGAACCAGCAATAGTCGTGAAATTGATACAAGTGTAACTCGTGCCGAGTGCTGGGTTACTCTTCGGCTTGTTCGGTGATTGGTAACCCTAGGCCTCAGCCCCAGTCCCATACCCAAACTCGGGCACGAGCTAGACCAGTACCCTAAAGTGTAGACAGGTACACATATTTTTCGTGAATTACGTCGCAATAGCGGTTGCCGATTGAGTGGCGGTGGTAGCGGGCTCATCGGCCTGATACTCAATGGTGGTAATGGCTGGTGAGGGCGGACCGAATCGTCGGGCGCTGAACGATCGTGACAAATAGGGCTGCGATGCGGACTTGGGCAGTCGATCGGCTGATGACGAATTCATGGTGACGATAAATTGCGAAATCTGCGTCGCGTCGTGATCGAGGGCGGCCATTTTGAGCGAAATGTCACGCAAACGCGAAATGGTCGACCACTGCGAGTTGAACATCTCGCTGACACGCGTCTCGTGCTGCGCGTTGCGTTCGTCGATCTCGTGGTAGATGCGCGACATCTGCAACAAGTGTGTGTGTGTGTGTGTGTGTGTGTGTGTGTGTGTGTGTGTGTGTGTGTGTGTGTGTGTGTGTGTGTGTGTGTGTGTGTGTGTGTGTGTGTGTGTGTGTGTGTGTGTGTGTGTGTGTGTGTGTGTGTGTGTGTGTGTGTGTGTGTGTGTGTGTGTGTGTGTGTGTGTGTGTGTGTGTGTGTGTGTGTGTGTGTGTGTGTGTGTGTGTGTGTGTGTGTGTGTGTGTGTGTGTGTGTGTGTGTGTGTGTGTGTGCGTGTGTGTGTGTGTGTGTGTGTGTGTGTGTCGTCACCCACCTCCTCCTTTCGCTGATTGTTCCACTGTTGTGCGGCGTGCAGTCGCCCGTTGCTCTCCTCAAGACTCTGGTGCATTCGGTCGTTCTCCTCTTGGAGCTCAACGCGCAGTTTCTCGGCCTGAAACGTCACGGACATACATAAGCTTGTCACTCTTTGTTATTATCAAATTTATTATCGATACGCGGTCGAAAGCGGAGCTAACTAATTGTCGTTGGGGCCACGTGTAAAGCCTGCTGTCACCGACTTACCCTTGTGCGTGCCCGTTTCTCCTGCTCCAACTCCTCCTCGAGCTGTTCAATGCGTGACGTCAGCTGACGTACATTGCCGTGTAGTCTTTGTCCCTGCGAATCGGCCTCGTCCATCCGGGCACGCAGACCGTTCATCTCCATCTCGCGACTGAAGCATCACAAACAAACGCTCTTTCTCTTTATTCTTTTAGAATGTTTTCGAAGAGAAAAAACTTTACTTGTCTTTCCGTTAAAAAGTTTACAAAGAGAAAACGTTTTCTGTCCTTTTTCATCTGAATATTTTTGAAGAGAAAATAATTTTTACTTGCCTTCCCGTTGAAATGTTTGTAAAGAGAAAACGTTTTCTCTTTTTTCACCTCAATGTTTTCGAAGAGAAAAAGGCTGACTGACCGTCGCACGTTCTGTTCGAGATCGTGGCACTGACTCTTGAATTGCTCGAGTGTTTCGTGCAACAGACGCGCCTCTCCTTCCAGACGTTTGCGAACTGCAAAAGTGAGAATTGTGTTGCAAGTCTCATTTTTGCCACATTCATGAATTACCGACGACAATAACAGGCCGACTGAAAGCCCCATGTCAACAGTCGGCACCTAAAGGTACTGATTCTACGCACTGACGAGAGAGCGTATACCTGAGCATGCTGTGGTGTGATGTAGGAACTCCACTTTTGTGAATGTGTCCCACAACGTGTGCGCTGTGTTTCCACAACGAGGTCGCCATAAAACACCACTCGCATAATTCAAACATATGAAACATCAGCCAACCTCGTTCGCTGTCGGCGCGGAATCGTTTCTCTCGTTCCAAATCATCGGTCTTTTCACTCAGTTGATCCTCCAGTCGATGACGTATGCCCTCCAGTCGTTCGGTCTTTGCCGTCTCAAGATTGAAACTTTCCGACAACTCTTTGTTCGTCTCTTCCTGGATGGAAAAGAACAGCTTTTTACGCTGGTCAAAACGAGTGGTATCAATAGATCTCGACATCTCGAGATATCTGAAGTCATGTAACCAAGGCAACACTGGAGCCACAATCAACAGATTAGTCAATGTTGTTTGCATTCAAGCGTTACATCAGTGAAACATCAGGTAGTCACGCTTCGAATGACAAAGCGAACAGCACAATAATCAGTGATCAACGATATGACGCAAATGCACGTGAATGCCAAACTGCTTGTCGACCATCGAAGTACCTGTATTTTCCTATCGTGCGTCAATCTGCCAATCTGTTGGTCGAGGTGCACTATTTCGTCCTGCAACGTCTGTATCTCCCTCAATCGCTGCTGTTTCTCCACTTCCTGCGCCTTCACCGTCGACTCGAGGTTGCTGATGTTGCCCTGAAGCAGCAAGCGCACACGTAGCTAATGTTTCATTCCCTATCTTTCTTCCTTCAACTGCATTTCGGTACCTTGAGCGTGCTGATCTGTGACTCGAGATCGCGTTTGTTCTTCTCCAGTCGCTCCACCTGATCGCGCAGGTTCTCGACCTCACGTTCCAAATCCTGTAGAGATAAGAGTGAAGGCATAAACTTTACGAGAACAGAGTTGCGTAGTGCAAGTGCAGGATGGTCCTCCGAAGTGCAGGCCAGCATCATGCATGGTCTGGTCGCTCTTGCTTTCGTCGCATGACGTTTTGCATTGACGATACCTACTCAGGGACCTACAGATGCCCAATATTTTTGAGCATGAGCGTGGTCGAAGTTATAATGTCATCAGTAAATCTAGAAACATCCTGATTAGACACGTGGCTCAGTTATCCAACATCTTTGAGAAGAGGGTCCAACCGCGCATTTCTTTTCGAATTCCCGACGCAGCTCAGTCTCTTTGTCCAGGTCTTTCTGCAGCGTCGCCTTCTCCTGCGACAATTTCAACGCCTCGAGCTCGGCTGCCTGACGACGTTTCTGCTCCTTGTCAAGGTCTTCCTCCAATTGCTGAATGAAATGGACGGGGGTTACAGTACCGTATGCTCGGATTATACGGTCTTATGGACATGGTAGATGAGATCGACCTTGACTCGTGCCTCTATTTCCTCGCTGGCGGCGCCCTTCTTGCGAGCCTCCTCCTCTTCGCGTTTCATCTTTTCGATGAGCGGCTTTATCTGGCGGAATTTCTGTCTGCTTGTGCGTTCGGTAGATGCTGGGGGTTGACAAGTGGACATACAGTGACGTCTTATTGTTTGAACAGATGATTCAGATTTGGTTGTTTACGATGACGGGGGTGGAATTTTGTAGAAATGAATCTAAATTTTTACGCCTGGCAGCGGTAAAAGAAAATGCGTTTGAATGCAATTGAAACACCACTGTGGTTGCGCGCTGGCT
>JASAMV010006879.1:0-14425 GCA_030248065.1 Rhynchonema sp. JSB1_4
CGATATTGTAACGAGCAAAGCTCCTGCCTCCGTCTCAGACAATTCTTTTGCATTGAGTACACATTCAACTGGCTGGGAACATGGAGGGTGTACGCAACATGAACACGCCAAAGCGAAATTTGATGCTGATTGGTCTATTACCTCACTGTTATTTATAGCGTTCTTTGTTTGCACAATGAACTGCTGGTTGTCAACATGATGGGTATACCGACATGAAATTGCCAGGGTCAGAAATGAAGGCTCAACTGAGGTGACCGTTGACAGTGACTTTCCACGTTACACAAATCATTTCACTCTCATGTCGTCAGTTGAAACTCGTCAGTAACCGTCGGCACAGATATTCCCGAGGGAGGCCGACTGCCACTACCGAACGTTGAGGTCTAACTGACTGCATGGTTGTGAAACGATATTGTAACGAGCGAAGCTCCTGCCTCGTTCTCAACAGTTGTTTTGCATTGAGTACACATTCAACTGGCTGGGAACATGAAGGGTGTACCAACATGAACACGCTAAAGCGAAATTTGATGCTGATTGGTCTATTACCCTCATTGTTATTTATATAGCGTTCTTTGTTTGCACCCTGAACTGCTGGTTGTCAACATGATGGGTATACCAACATGAAATTGCCAGGGTCAGAAACGAAGGCTCAACTGAGGTGACCGTTGACAGTGACTTTTCACGTTACACTAATCATTTCACTCTCATGTCGTCAGTTGAAACTCGTCAGTAACCGTCGGCACAGATATTCCCGAGGGAGGCCAACTGCCGCTACCGAAACTTGAGTTCTAACTGACTGCATGGTTGTGAAACGATATTGTAACGAGCGAAGCTCCTGCCTCGTTCTCAACAGCTGTTTTGCATTGAGTACACATTCAACTGGCTGGGAACATGAAGGGTGTACCAACATGAACACGCCAAAGCGAAATTTGATGCTGATTGGTCTATTACCCTCATTGTTATTTATATAGCGTTCTTTGTTTGCACCCTGAACTGCTGGTTGTCAACATGATGGGTATACCAACATGAAATTGCCAGGGTCAGAAACGAAGGCTCAACTGAGGTGACCGTTGACAGTGACTTTTCACGTTACACTAATCATTTCACTCTCATGTCGTCAGTTGAAACTCGTCAGTAACCGTCGGCACAGATATTCCCGAGGGAGGCCAACTGCCGCTACCGAAACTTGAGTTCTAACTGACTGCATGGTTGTGAAACGATATTGTAACGAGCGAAGCCCCCGCCTCGTTCTCAACAGTTGTTTTGCATTGAGTACACATTCAACTGGCTGGGAACATGAAGGGTGTACCAACATGAACACGCCAAAGCGAAATTTGATGCTGATTGGTCTATTACCCTCATTGTTATTTATATAGCGTTCTTTGTTTGCACCCTGAACTGCTGGTTGTCAACATGATGGGTATACCGACATGAAATTGCCAGGGTCAGAAATGCAGGCTCAACTGAGGTGACCGTTGACAGTGACTTTTCACGTTACAAAAATCATTTCACTTTCATGTCGTCAGTTGAAACTCGTCAGTAACCGTCGGCACAGATATTCCCGAGGGAGGCCAACTGCCGCTACCGAAACTTGAGTTCTAACTGACAGCATGGTTGTGAAACAATATTGTAACGAGCGAAGCTCCTGCCTCGTTCTCAACAGTTGTTTTGCATTGAGTACACATTCAACTGGCTGGGAACATGAAGGGTGTACCAACATGAACACGCCAAAGCGAAATTTGATGCTGATTGGTCTATTACCCTCATTGTTATTTATATAGCGTTCTTTGTTTGCACCCTGAACTGCTGGTTGTCAACATGATGGGTATACCAACATGAAATTGCCAGGGTCAGAAACGAAGGCTCAACTGAGGTGACCGTTGACAGTGACTTTTCACGTTACACTAATCATTTCACTCTCATGTCGTCAATTGAAACTCGTCAGTAACCGTCGGCACAGATATTCCCGAGGGAGGCCAACTGCCGCTACCGAAACTTGAGTTCTAACTGACTGCATGGTTGTGAAACGATATTGTAACGAGCGAAGCCCCCGCCTCGTTCTCAACAGTTGTTTTGCATTGAGTACACATTCAACTGGCTGGGAACATGAAGGGTGTACCAACATGAACACGCCAAAGCGAAATTTGATGCTGATTGGTCTATTACCCTCATTGTTATTTATATAGCGTTCTTTGTTTGCACCCTGAACTGCTGGTTGTCAACATGATGGGTATACCGACATGAAATTGCCAGGGTCAGAAATGAAGGCTCAACTGAGGTGACCGTTGACAGTGACTTTTCACGTTACAAAAATCATTTCACTCTCATGTCGTCAGTTGAAACTCGTCAGTAACCGTCGGCACAGATATTCCCGAGGGAGGCCAACTGCCGCTACCGAAACTTGAGTTCTAACTGACAGCATGGTTGTGAAACGATATTGTAACGAGCGAAGCCCCCGCCTCGTTCTCAACAGTTGTTTTGCATTGAGTACACATTCAACTGGCTGGGAACATGAAGGGTGTACCAACATGAACACGCCAAAGCGAAATTTGATGCTGATTGGTCTATTACCCTCATTGTTATTTATATAGCGTTCTTTGTTTGCACCCTGAACTGCTGGTTGTCAACATGATGGGTATACCGACATGAAATTGCCAGGGTCAGAAATGAAGGCTCAACTGAGGTGACCGTTGACAGTGACTTTTCACGTTACACTAATCATTTCACTCTCATGTCGTCAGTTGAAACTCGTCAGTAACCGTCGGCACAGATATTCCCGAGGGAGGCCAACTGCCGCTACCGAAACTTGAGTTCTAACTGACTGCATGGTTGTGAAACGATATTGTAACGAGCGAAGCCCCCGCCTCGTTCTCAACAGTTGTTTTGCATTGAGTACACATTCAACTGGCTGGGAACATGAAGGGTGTACCAACATGAACACGCCAAAGCGAAATTTGATGCTGATTGGTCTATTACCATCATTGTTATTTATACAGCG
This sequence comes from Rhynchonema sp. JSB1_4, assembly GCA_030248065.1. NCBI lineage: Eukaryota > Metazoa > Nematoda > Chromadorea > Monhysterida > Xyalidae > Rhynchonema > Rhynchonema sp. JSB1_4. Next base: position 2,996 of record JASAMV010006879.1, read on the forward strand.
TTCTTGGTTTGCACCCTGAACTGCTGGTTGTCAACATGGGTATACCAACATGAAATTGCCAGGGTCAGAAATGAAGGCTCAACTGAGGTGACCGTTGACAGTGACTTTTCACGTTACACTAATCATTTCTCTCATGTCGTCAGTTGAAACTCGTCAGTAACCGTCGGCACAGATATTCCCGAGGGAGGCCAACTGCCGCTACCGAAACTTGAGTTCTAACTGACTGCATGGTTGTGAAACTATATTGTAGCGAGCGAAGCTCCTGCCTCGTTCTCAACAGTTGTTTTGCATTGAGTACACATTCAACTGGCTGGGAACTTGAAGGGTGTACCAACATGAACACGCCAAAGCGAAATTTGATGCTGATTGGTGGTTACTCAAGAGTAGTGTGAATGGTACCAAAATTCTACCAACACTTTTCGGTCCCTCGCTGGTAACCGAGGTGTGAATGGTGCTAAAATAAAAAAGTGCTGGCTTCAATTAACCAACGAACGTCCAATCACACCGACGGAATCGCAAAGCGATGACGGAAGTGCTGGCTTCCATAAATCGATGAATCTCCAGTCGCACTGACGGGACCGCAAAGCGATGACGGAGGAACGTTGGCTTTAATAAACCGATTATCCAGTCACACCGACGGGATCGAATGCGATGACGGACGAATCCTGGCTTCCATAAACCAATGAATGTTCAGTCACACCGATGGGATCGCAAAGCGATGACGGAGGAGTGTTGGCTTCCATCAACCGATGAATATCCGATCACACCGACGGGATCGCAAAGCGATGACGGAGGAGTGTTGGCTTCCATCAACCGATGAATATCCGATCACACCGACGGGATCGGAAAGTGATGACGGATGAGTGTTGGCTTCCATCAACCGATGAATATCCGATCACACCGACGGGATCGGAAAGCGATGACGGAGGAGTGTTGGCTTCCATCAACCGATGAATATCCGATCACACCGACGGGATCGGAAAGCGATGACGGAGTGTTGGCTTCCATCAACCGATGAATATCCGATCACACCGACGGGATCGCAAAGCGATGACGGAGGAGTGTTGGCTTCCATAAACCGATGAATATCCGATCACACCGACGGGATCGGAAAGCGATGACGGAGGAGTGTTGGCTTCCGCAAACCGATGAATATACAGTCACTCTGACGGGATCGCAACTCGATGACGGAGGATTGATGGCTTCCATAATCCGATGAATATCCAGTCACGCCGACGGGATTGCAACGCGATGCCGGAGGAGTCTGGGCTTCAGTATGCCGTCGAACAATCTAGCCTGCGGCAATAAAAAGGGCTAAAACTAGGATTAAAGTGCCCTCGGGCAACTGTATCTTGTTGCGCATAACAAAAGCTATAAAGTTCTGATGCTATAAAGGGGATAAACAAGTAAATTACTGTTTTTCTGATGCTATAATGGGTTAAAACTAGAGTGACCAGACTAGATGCGGCAAGAAGTTCAAGATACAGGCGCCGCGGGCGGGGCGGGAGGCTAGACAATCTTTTCGACCTGACACTGTCCAATAAACATGTTGCAACTACCGCAAGGACATGCCGTCAGTCTTAGCTTGAAATCTTTGTGACTAATTTTGCCGAACTTTTGTCAGCGCTTTTTGGAGTCTCAGGGCCCTTAAACCTGCGACCGTGTATAGGTCTGTTTTCGCGCTCGCTGAAGTATTTTGCACTAGCGCTGGTCTTGCAGTGGCGCTGAGAGTCGGTCTTAGAGCTCCTTCGTTGGTTTGCCGAGTTTGTGATGTAGTAATTGTAATGTAGGCTCGTGAAATGATTGAAAGGGTGGGACTGAGATGATCCGAGATGAGATGCGTTGAGATGAAACATAGATATGATGTCGAACCCGTCTTGTCTTGGAATTGGCTTGATCGGGGGGACCGAAATGGAGGACTGAGTTGGTCGGGACTGAGATGCCGGGATTTAGCTAAAACTGACAGCGTGTCCTTATATGTTTAGCGGACAGTGTCAGGTCGAAAAGATTGTCTAGCCGCCCGCGGCGCCTGTATCTTGAACTTCTTGCTGCATCTAGTCTGGTCACTCTAGTTTTAACCCATTATAGCATCAGAAAAACAGTAATTTACTTGTTTATCCCCTTTATAGCATCAGAACTTTATAGCTTTTGTTATGCGCAACAAGATACAGTTGCCCGAGGGCACTTTAATCCTAGTGCTTCAATGTAAAAGTTCCAACAAAATAGCCAATCGTCAATTACCGGTGACTTTTTTCTCAAAATCGTAGTTCGACCCGGTAAGCAGCATGCCAAAGATCATCTCCGGCACGTACACATTATGCTCCTTGTGGATCACCACCGGAATGCCCGACCCATTGTTCCACACGGATATTTCGTTCTTCTCACTGTCAAAAAAAGCTGGGCACTTTACAAATTTAATTCTTCAGAATGTCAGGCGTGATGCCATTAAAAGTTGAACCTGTGCATCAACTAAAAACATGCCTAAATGCTTGAAACCTAGCCGCAGCTAAAAATGATTCATCACACACGCATAACTAGAACACGATCTGACGTTCGGGAATAACTAGTTGACGTCGACGCATCGACACAAGAAATCACAAACCAACCAAGAAATGCAAAAAAAACAAAAAAAATACAGACCGTAACGAAGTGGGTACTGATTCGTATTGGGAAACTGACCATTAAACACCAAAAAGAAAGAGAAAACCTAACAAAACAACATCAATTACAAAACTAGCGGCTCACAAGAGATCGTTCAAATGGACCAAGGTCTACTGGGGGTCGACCAGATCTGGCGCTTAGTGAAATTCAGGATTTGCTCTCTTTCACTCAGCCAAGATCTGTTAGTCGTTCGTTGATACTGTGATATCCTCGTGCTCCCGTTTGATGATTGATTCTAATTGAAACAGTTCTTTGGAAAAAAAACTAACGGATCGATATCGACTTTGAGCATGGTCATGTTTGGGTCGCGTTGCTTGTTGTCGGCCGCGTTCACAATGATTTCGTCGAAGATCTTGTACAGACCGGGCACATAGGTGATCTCGCGGTTCAGAATCTTCTCCTGGTCGGGGTCGTAGACCCACATCGCCTGAAGAGGTTTTATTTCTCTTAAATGTGAAACAGAAATGAGTGCAGAATTATTTTTGGTTTTCCACCAGTGATGTGGTTGGGGGGGGGGGGGGGTTTGGGGGGGGTATTACCCCCCCCCCCCCCAACTGCTAGGTAGCTTTCTTGCTCCGAAACCCATACCCCCCCCCAAACTGGCTAGCTAGCTTTCTTGCTCCGGTCACCAAGTAAACAAAGTGTTGATTTTAGTGCCAAAATGACCATTTTATGGGCCAAAATGGTCAAATTCGTTCAAATTTTCTCACACGTGCACAAAAATACGCATTTTAAGGCTTATTTTAGCAAAATTTCGACCAATTTTTATACCCCTGTTTTTGACTTCTGGACCAATACCCCCCCCCCCCAAATCGGGGTACCCGGCTAGCTAGCTAGTTTTCTTGCGCCGGACCCCTCCAGCTAGCTAGCTTTCTTGCTCGGACCAACTACATCACTGTTTTCCACCAGGCATTTTTTTCAAAATTTACTTCATAAAGCTTTCGGGTGCAATTCGCACCAATAAAACGCAAAGAAAAACATGTTTCCTCTAACATTGCCTTGCAGCGAATGTCGACTATTACGCAACTACAACCCCGCAAAAATGATAGTCTGCCAGACCAGAATTGGTTCAGTTCAAGAGACCCAAACACATAAATTCAAACAATTTTGACTGCATTCCAAAAGAAAAAACACAAAAACGACCAACAGTCGGTTCGGTCCGTTCGACACTGCCAATATAGGTGTCGGGTCGGAGCAGAATGTGTTCCAGCTGGGTCTTCTTCTGATAAATTCGTTCGATCGACAGACGTTTCTTGGTTTTCGGCTTGCCGCCTTTGCCAGCCGCTGGCGAAACGGGCAGGTCGCCGACAACGTCCGTGTCCATATCAACTGGCTGGAGAAAAATTGGTAACGAAAATTGAGAAAAAATATTTCACAAAATTACAGAACACATTTTTTTCAGCGTCGTAAACGCGAGAGTAAGAGCATGTCTAGGAATGATCTGCGCAGGGGATTGTAGGTCACTTGCTGAACCATGTTCAATTTATGAACAAAAGAAGGGAGTTAAAACGAAGAAATAACAAAGGACCAAATAAACACGACAGTAAAACAATATTTTCAACATCATCAAAAAAAAACACTAACATCGACGGCACCCTTGTTCTCCTTCTCTTTCGATTTCGACGCGGTCGCCGTGCCCTCATTCGGTTTCATGAACGCCGTGATGCTACCGGACGACGATGCCATTTTACCCTAAATAACGATTTTGTTGTTTTTTTAGAAGTTTTATTGAAAACACGGCTTGATTTTTTTGCGGCAAACAAACCCAGAATTCACCTGTTGCTCGTTCAGCGGCATATCTGACCGGGTGATTTTTTTTCACAAGCCAATTAGAATTATGGAAGCAATTCAGCAGAGAATTTTCCAATTGTCAATGTGTCTAAACAACAACAACCATTAGGATCGGGTCGGGCCGAGATTTTGGTTTGGGACAGGCCGAATATTTGAGGTACGAGCCGTGCCGTCCCGGCCACAATCACCTCTTTGGACCAAAAATCTCCAAGTTATGCGCGAATTTTTTCTGACCAAACTTTATAAAAGTCAAGTCCACAGAAACCCTGAACATTCCAGCACAAGAAAATTTTGTAAACCTTAAGCTTTTTTGGACCATTTTTACCTGTGACCGAAAAATGTGGACCATTTTTTACCTTTACCTCAGGCTGGCTCAGGTCGAAATTTTGGATTTCAAATCGGGCCAAAGTTAGGCCCGATTCTAATCTCTGCTGAACAATATTCAAAAGTCAAATGACTTGGCGAAGTCCCTGACAAAATCCCCGAACGCGAAAACCCAAGCCAGCCATCCACCAGATTATTCAAACAGCTCAAACAAATTTCTTTTACAATTTTCAAACTGTCCATAATTCCCGCGCACACTTACCGTAACCCAGATACACGCGCGTAAATGGGCGCAGGCCGGTTGTATGCACGTCAGGACTCTGCTGGAGTCCCGAAACACCGCAGTGAACAGATTTTGGATTCGATTTGCCCTTGGTTGATGTTAATTACGATCGATTAAATTTGAACAAGTCAATTGGATCACACAGAGTTTCTGTGAACGCGATTATGCAGACACCTAAAACGTGGGGCACATGGTTATATGGAATACCTCCTCAAACCAACTGTCAGGCTGTAACAGCAACTGCCTCTGAAAAAGACAAAAAAATAACAATAAACATGCAACCACATGCACCAACAAACACGGAAAGATAAAGTTAACGGCACGTTATTTGCCGGGATCAAACGGTCACCAGAATTGAAATCAACACAAGACAGCTGCAAACGTTCAGAATTTTACACAATATTGGTATGTGTCCACAAACAAAAACAAGATTTTGCAAAATATAAAAATGAGGCGCACATTAAAACAGATGTATTAAATTGCAACAGTGACAACGTGGGCACTACAATCGCGTGAATGCTAAACCTCCGTCGTGGTGCACACAATTTATCACAACAGAACAGTCGAATATGGGACTTGCTTGCGCAGCAGTGTAGTTCCTGGGGGGAGGGTGGGTCCCCCCTAAGGTACACTAACCGCCGCGACCAAGGTACACTAGTACACTAACCGCCGCGTCACTAATCGGCATTTTTTGGCCTAAAATGGGCATTTTTGGGCCTAAAATGGGTGATTTTTAGGTCAATGATGTCAAAAGTCGCCAAAATACCCTTTTTATGGAGAATTTTTTCCAAAAAGGGGCAAAAATCGGTCAAATTTTCTACCTCAAAAAGTGACTTTTTCCTGAATTTGGGTCTTCCCCCCACCCCTTCCCCCCAGGGAGGTACACTAACCGCCGCACGGAAAAAAGGGGTAGGTACACTAACCGCCGCGCCGGACCAGGAACAACACTGTTGCGAAGAAAATATTATTATTGACGAAACCTGCAAGTTGGACTTTGATTTTGACAGACATCAGCGCTCGAACCGAATTGGGTCGCCTCGATTAGGTACGTCGGAGAACATTCCCTGAAAAACAGAGCAGCTTATTTTCTTTACTTCCCCTTGCAATTTTGCACCTCCAGCGCCAAGTCAGGTCTCGTAGCCATATCGTACGTGGCACACACTCATATACGATGTCCTGGCGCACCACAGGTTGGCGCAATTCGAACAAAACGGACATGCAGCAAAAAAAAATCAGGCGATTGCGGTCGAAAAATAAATTTACAATGATAGATACTGCACCTTCTTGGCGCGTTTCTCCTCAATCGCGGCCGTGCCAATGTCGGTCATACGGTCGTAGGACACGCGTTTCTTGTCAAGTTGCGCTTGCGACCAGAGCACCTAAAGGATTGAAGTGAAACGTGTCTGACACGTGGAAAACGTACGACAATTTAGGGGTTATGATCATGTTTGCAAGAAAGTGAGACGGTCTATTAATCCACTTAATGACATTGAAGCAGGTTTTTCTGGGTTTCAAACAGAAGCAGCGAAGCTATGAAACGCGAAGAAATTACGTTGCGATCAACATATTTTTAACCGGCCCCTCGTAACATAGCACGACGCCGCCGCAGATAGATTCCCCGGCTGATCCTAATTTTCACCACAAGACTGTCCACAACGACACTCGAATAAAAACAAATACCAGTGTGATTGTGAAACATCAGCCTGACCGTTTGCACCAATGTCTCCAGTCGCGGTCGATGGTAGCGCGTGCATGACGACTGAAGTATCGCTGAGTTGACTTCATCAGCAACCTGGAAGAAGAAAAAAGTTAAGAAAAACAAGAATAAAAAAAATAAAACTAGAATCATATTTCTGTACCTGTTGTCTGTGCGAAATGTGCATCAAATCTTGAAAGGGACTTTCATCCGGTTTGTCAAACACCAGCAACGCAAGGGTGCGCTCGATTTCATTTAGGCATTTCGGGTTTTCCTCGCCTGAGAAATAAATAAGAACTATAAAATTAATTTTTAAAGATCTAACGCCAATCATCTGACACTAGAAAGCTTACCTTTCTCGGCCAGGTATTCCTGCGCAAAGTTCAATGCTTCTTCGCCCTTGCCGGCACGAATTAGCTCGATCAGTTGTTGTTGCTGAAAGGAACAGACGACGAAGTGAAATAGAGGGTCTGCCGAGAGGATACTATTCACAAACTTTTCATGTTCAGTATCTTCTATCCATCCATAGATATTGAAAAATTGTCATTGAAAGATTTACAAAAAAACGTGGAATATTAAATGTATGTAGCCATCCAAAAAGCAAAGCAAGAAAATGTTTCTTGGTTCACACATACTGGTAGTGATTGGTCAATGCAGCAATGTCGCTATGCCGCATATCTAAACCAAACAAAAAAACAATAAAACTTTCAAAAAAACGAACAAGTAGATGAAAGTGCAAGTATCGATTATCGTCCAGTAATTCCGGAATGAGCTCATTGATTTGTTGCATCGCGTCACTGATATTGCCTTGTTGGATGCATTGGCGAATTTCGATCCTGGCGGAAAAAATGACGACATAGAGAATATTTGCACCAATTAGATTTTTGTGATGACGATGGTTTTCGGAAATCAATTGTGCCCTAATGGTGCCAGTCAATGTGGTCCGGAAAAGCGTTCGACGAAAAATCGCAGGAGGGCACAAAAAACTATCTGAGTCTTTCGTCGTTCGTATTAGAAACAGAACAGCCGACAGAATCAGACATTGGCTGGCTATGTGAAGAATAAAGGTGGAGTTATACTTGTCCATTTTGGGCTTGTAGACAATGAGGACAAATTTTTGTTTGAATCATATTTTTTTGTGATCGGGCAGAGGCACTAATTTTGACCAGCGTAAAAGTTGTTCCCCTGCACCAAATGAACAACTTTTACGCTGGTCGGAATTAGTGCTTCGACCGACTCTATCACAAAATATGATTCAAACAAAAATTTGTCCTCATTGTCTACAAGCCCAAAATGGACAAGTATAACTCCACCTTTATTTTTTATGGCCATGGTATAGTTACAGTCGTCAACTCAAGTGGACAAAAATTAAACTTGCGAGTTGAAGACAACAGATAACGATCTGTGTTGACGACAGTACGATGAGCCAGAATAATGCACCTTCGCTCAATAGAGCCAGCCACAAATGTAGATTTCACTACAAAAAGTAACGGAAGCTTATAACGGAACCAACCTCGGCTCAAGAGTCGGATCTTCAGCAGCTGTGGTGCCTGATTCATCAAGGCCGGCCTCGGTCGCGAACTTTTCGGCCGCATCCTTGTAACCCTCTGAAAGTTATTAGAAGTGACACACTGACACGCAGTCAAAGTCAACAGTTTAATTTGTGTATTTTGGCGGATTTACGCGTGATACAGCAAATACTGCGAACAATTGATAGCCGACAACGGCATTACTTATCACGGCTGACCTGAACATTTACGGCTCCGCAGCTGTCAAACAGTTGGATGCAATGTGTATTATCAATATCAAATGCATTTTTTGTGACTTCGAAAAGTATAATTGTTCTTCATAGTTCGCAGGGGAACGAGATTTATGCGGGTCGAACCCACAGAAACAAAAAATCGCAAGCTTCGCACGACACAACGGACTCTGATGCCACATCCAGGGCGCAGTTCCCAAAAAAGCCCATGGCTTTCCATATTTGAGCGTACTGGACTTCTTGGCGGCTACGTCAAGTTTGAAGACAAGAACTACGACCACGAAGGTTGTGCACTACGATTTGCCTGAGGCAAGCTCGAGCGTCACGCAGCGTGAGGCGCACCTAATATCCTTTGACAAAAAACATCACGCAGAAGCGCGTGAAATAGAGGCCAATTGCGGTCAAACGCCCAGCGTCACGACAAGACTGATTAGAAAACGGCACACACACGCACAAAGCATGCAATTATCGCAAGTTGATCAAAGTCAAGGTGAAGCTGAATCGCAACCCAACGCACCAGTCACCAAATAATCCATGACGAGTGCATTTATTTGACTCGTAGATGCAGCAAAGTCGGCCAGCCACATGCCCTCACCCTGTGCAGCACCACTCGGCCCACTGGCTGGGTCATCAGCCATTACGACGTCGTGCAAATAGTGGCGGAAAATGGTGGCGGATTAGATGGATCGGTCGGGTTGAATGACAGTCGAGAAATATGTTAGCCACATAGGATATTTCTGCAATATATGATTCGGCTTTGTCGAGTGAATAGACCGAAAAGAACTTGCAGAGGGCATGGAGCTCACGGAATAGTTTTGCAAGTCCAAGAACAGCCATTTTTATCAGAGCACATATTACCGGTATTATCTTATGCCAAATGGTTTTATAATCAAATAAACGTGCATAGCACTGCATGATTTGATTGCACAATAGTGCAAACAATTTCGCCACCATCAAATGAAAAAAACATCTTCAGACTTCAACAGTTTTTATCAAATTTTCTCATTTATCAGGCATCTGATAACGACAATTTGAATTTACACGTGTTCAAATGACTGAAAACCCACAATTTTGTGCATATCGGAAATTTGTAAATTCGCTGTCGTACAATAGAATACGCCCCATGTTAATGTCAAGTTGTCAAACCGAGCGTTAACCACGCGCGATTCTGAAACATTGCACACACCTGCCTGGCTGGCTGCCAGAGGCTGCACGTCTGTCTGTTGTCCGAATGTTCTCAAAGTTTCCGCCGAGTTCGAAACCTGACGTTCACTAGTAACAATGAGCGCATTTTATTATACAGCAGCTAATTTAGAAATTTACCATATCAACAACTCCATAGTATGTACAAAATTCGAAACCCATAATCGCTGCAAGAGTGCATTTTTTCAAACGTAAGCACAAATTACCTGTAACAACACAAGTCAACTAAAAAATGCAAAAAAATACCATGAAGAGAAACAACAAACCAACAAGAAACAGTTCTTCAGGGAAGAAACTAGCAAATACGTGAAAATTAGAGCAAAAAAACAGAGCAGAAGATTCATGAAGCCAAACAAAGACTCTTATGTACTACAAATAAGCCGTGGTTGCTGAAGTTGAACAAATACAATGTACAATGCCGAAGATCGAAATTGAGATAATGTCCTGGTCTCAGAAATCTGGGAAAACTACAGCAGCTTCTCTCATTTCGCATGTTATCATTCTGTTTTTCTCGTTATGCACGTCTGCGCACAAAGAATATTGCCAATAAACATCGCCAAAAAATAACTACAGTCATATTTATTTGAAGATTCAATCACAGCAGACCCTCACGCTCCAGTTTGTCCGGGTGGAAAGCGGTTGTGTCGGGTTGGGAGCGTGGCTCAACGTCTTGCGGAGGATTGGTTGTTGTTGTTGTTGCACAAGAACTACTGGTCTGAGACGGGTCAGACGCACAGTCCTGGTCCGAAAACGATACACCGCTGTCACTTGAATGCGGACTCGTGCCTGAATGCGCAAGGGAATGTTTTAGTGAATGCATAAATGCACGAGCAGAAAAACCACAGACATTCCCTCCACCGTTGCCTCAAAAAACAAAAAACCTAACAAACACTGAAGGTTTTCAAGTTAACTTTGCAAGTGAAAGTAAATGTTTAAGTGAATGTTTCAAATCTCGCGCAGTTAAATGATTAAATAGCTGTATTTTTTAACATTTCGTAAGTTTGGAAAAAGAAACAGTTTCACAGACAAAAAAAACCTGACCATTTCCGTTATGTCTCAACAGATCTTGCGGCGCCGCCAGCCTGACCACCGGAATTGTGACCGTGCATTTCAACGTTGAAACATCGGGTGGACAAGACGTAGAGCGTTTATGTAGTCGTGGTGAAACATCGGCAATGGTGCTAGTGGAGGAAATGCTGGGCTCTAAAATACATGGAAATGTATGGGACAACGGTTGAGGAAGTTCGTTACGATAGTTTACGGCAGGAAGTACAGCTGTGAGTGCTTCTGATGCAGTTTCGGAAGTGAAACTGGCGTCTTTTTCAGTACAAATCATGAGAGTCCAGCAAACTGGCATGGCCGCCGCTGCGTTGTTCGCAAAATATCCCTGGGAGACTTTTTCTAGGTATAGTCTAGTCCATAAAGGGCTCCCAGCTCGCCTAACAGAAGCTTTCTAAAAGAAACAGGCATCAAACGGCCAACCTTGCTGTCCATCCCGATGCGTTTCTCCCCGATTTTGATCATCCGTTTTTGTCGTTCAGGCGCAGTATCCATTTTAGAACCAGGAACAATTTCGAGTGACTTTTGAGGGCGTTTTCGGACTGCGACTAGGCCAGCTGCGGTCGACACACTCACGTTTGTCGGCAATTGAATCGTTGATGAGGGGACAGCGAGGAAATCGGTGGTGATGGGCCCAGTTGGGACGGGCGAAGG
>JASAMV010006881.1:0-13479 GCA_030248065.1 Rhynchonema sp. JSB1_4
ATCGAGTTTTATGTGTTGCTGATTTCGTATTTAATATTGTCTTATATTTGCCCAGTCCGACCTGCATATCAGTGAGCGTGGCGAGTCTGAGCAGCATTTCAGCACACCTTTTGAAAGTCAACAATGGAAATCGATGCATGACCGTCTCGATGACGCTCAACGTGTAAAGCGTGGTCGAACGGGCAACACCTGCAATGTGATGTTTCAGCAACGGATAGGTGCACAATTCGCATATTCATATATTCTGTCGAAACTATACCAGCCTTGACTGACACAACTTAAAAATCAAATAATAATTGAAATCCGTGAAAACACAGACAAGCGCAAGATAAACGCCCGGGATTGGACATGCTCAGAAGGGACTAAAATGTTCCATTGACATCATAAAGATGGATGCGAGAGTTTGACAAAAGATTATTTTTTGAACGGAAGAAAAAATCATGAACAAGCGGTAACAAAAATGTGATGTCTTCGGTGCAGTGCTTTTAATTGTATGAATAAAACTGTGACAAATTGAAATTCGAACAACAAACAAAAAGCAAACCCCAATTCTAACCAGCGCAATCGCCAGCCTTCTCAACGTGTTGCACACAAAAGTCGCCAATCACACCCGCTGCTATCAACATACCGGCATCAGATTCACTCGCATTGCCTGCAGCACAACTGGCATCGTTTTGTTTGGCACATAGACAAAGTGGAATTGAAATGTGCAAGTGAAATTTCAGATAAAGTTACTATTAGCAGGCTGTAATATAATACAATCTACGCTCTTTATGGGGCATATTTGACGGAACATGAATGTGCACAGTCCAAGAAGTTATGCCTGCAACAACGGCCAGCATCATAACACTAACGGCAACAGATAAAAAGTCTGACGTATGAGCTAGAGTGAGATCCGTTCTCTCTAGTTTGAGCCTGCCGGTGAACCACTTTTGGTGCTTGACTGGTGTTCTCAGATTTCTGTTCTTTGAGCAGAGAGGTTTCAACATGGATTTTTAACCAAATTTAGTAGCTTTTTAGCCACTAAATTATTTGAAAAGATTGTAAATTTTCAAATTTAGTGGCGTAAAAGCTACTAAATTTTTATATTTGGGCCAAAAAAGCTAGTAAATTGGCATTTCAGCAGAAAAAGCTACTAATTTTCACTTTCCTAGCTTTTTTGCTACGAGCCCATGTTGAAAAAATAAACCCTGGGTTTCAACAATTAAGTTAAGGTACAAAAGAATGCAACGTCAGTCACATAGAACAATAAAGAAATTCTAAACTTGAGAGAGAGTAATAACACTCGGGACCTGACACGTTTGTCACCATAAAGAGCATTCAACTACATAGAGGGTCACTTTGAAGAGAGAAGCCAGGGTCGTTCAACAACTACATATCGCCCAACGCACCAATCGGTTCACAGATCACATCGTGGATCGCATGTCTGGCGGTCTTTCGCACACTCGCATTGTCGAACGTACAAGCGACCGAGGCCAATGCGTGCAACATATTGCGATTGGACGAATGTTGCCAGGAGACAGCTGGTTGTGCGCGCAACAGCCAACCCAAACACGCACACAAATGTTTGACTGCTGCTGGAGTGGCCGCGTCTGCGTCCTTGCGCGTCGATTGAGCAGCGAAATGACCCAGGTGTTTGTAGAGTGGCTGTGGGGGATAAAAATACATTTTTATTATTGCATAATTTGTATTTTGAACCATTCAAGCTGTGCACAACATTCACCTGAGAGGCCATGGGAAACACAGCACGCAATGTGGGGCAGTCGATTTTGCGCACAACAGTGCTGAGCAACATTGCAGCTGCGGCGATCTGAAAAATCACATTTTTTCGACAGACTTGATTTGCCACCATCAGTGAGTGAGTGTCCCAGAGGATGACGCGCGCTACGTTTCAGTTTGGCCTCTGTTAAAGCTGCTCACAAATACTTACAATGTGAAATGTGACCTGCCATGTTCAAATTTAGCCCCTCACCTGGCTCGCTGATTGATTGGGTGCGGTAACAGTCGATATCAAAGCAGCCAAATATTCGGCGTCAGTCTGTTGGCCGCCCTTTTCATTGATGACCTCCGTCACGGCGCCCAGCACCGATATTACGTCTTCTTGGTATTTGGAACCGGAACTGGAATCAAATGGCTCAATTTCTATGATTTTCCTAATCAGTTACAGTCATTATTATTTTGGTGGTGGCATCCGAAAATGACAAACGCCTTCGATAATGAAAGGAAGACACCGTTTTATGCTTTTGACGGAACATTTTTTGGTACTACTCCAGCAGGTGCACCCCGTGTCTGGTCACTTTAGTGGGTACTGGTCTAGCTCATGAACAAGTTACCGTAACAAGCCCGACTCGAAACACAAAAGGAGAAACAAATGCGGGATTGTACAATTTCATTTTGTCTTCGGTTTATTTTTGCGGAAAACCAAAAAATCGGCCAATCGGACAAAGTCAACAAAAAGTCATGGCTGCTCAACAGCGATCAGCAATCACGCCCGGACTCACTTATCCAGTTACCCACAGGGCCACTTCGGATAACAATGTTCGTGAGCCACACCCAGTGTGGTGGCAGGCTAATCGACCCAACATACCCTAGGGGGGGGGAAGGTTTCGGAGTTACTCGAGATACTCCCCAGAGGCTACCCAAGATACACCTATGGTCCGTCAAAAGGCGAAAAAAGGCCGTTTTTTGCATACAATTTTACTGCAAGATTGGCCTAAAAATGGGTACTTTTTGACATTTTCGTCGAAAATTGGCCTAAAATGACCGTTCTTGGGTGTTTGCGCGCGGAGCGCGCGATTTTTAGGGTTCCGAGGTCGAAAAACACCGATTTTTGCCTTTGATAAGCATAAATCTACTTACTCGAGATACCCTTTGGGGTCGGCTCGAGATAGATACCCTTCCCCATCCCCCTCCTAAGGGTTGACTCGAGATAGATACCCCTTAGGGGGGAATCCCCCCAGCCACTACAGTGGCCACACCAGTACCCCTAAAGTGACCAGACACACTTTGGGTGGCATCCATAGAGCATCAACAGATATCTGAATTCATACAAATGAATGTGGAACACAAGAAACGCCAATTTATGCCGTTTTCGAATCTGGGGCACTTGCAGGAGTAAGTAGTACGCATTTTCTGAACACAAATTGAGGGATCGCGCTCTCTTGAGCAAAACAGAGTGATTCGTTGCTGCGATTAAAGCTGCTGGTTAACAACCCTTCGACCGCGCTTGATCTTGGGGGGTAGTATATATAAACAAAGTTTGGACATCGTGTTACTCGACCCTAATCTGGTGAGCCGATTGGTTGCTTCCTGATGTTTCACGGCCACGTTGAAGTTTGCCCCTCGTGAAAAAAACCGAAAAAAATTGAAACGCTGCTGTGACACGAATAGGCTGTTTCAAAGTTTGACACTAGAGTGACAGCAACCTCCAACAGTGTGCCGAAAACCGCAAGGCACAATAGCTGTTGAAACGTCCGCATTGTTGAATAAAAAAATAAAAGGTTTCAGAAACCTGGCCATTTTTTGTTAGGATTTTCTACTCGTATAATTTTAAGCATCTGTGGTGAATGAAATAAGTTGTCAATTACAAATAAAATCCTCTAATTATCAAGTTTTTTGTTTGTGCTCCCCAGTTTTCAAAACCCTACACAGCTCACACAATGTTTACCACAACATGCGCAAGGCAGCCATTCCACAGGGCACACACACACAAAGCTTGCCACCAGTGAAACATTACTGTGTTGTCGCTCTACCGGCTGTGTGTTGTCGTTGTGTGTGCGCTGTGGATTGGCTGCCTTGCGCATGTTGTAGTAAATATTGTGTGAGCTGTGTAGGGTTTTGAAAACTGGGGAGCAAAAAAAAGCTTGATAATTAGAGGATTTTTATTTGTAATTGACAACTTATTTCATTCACCACAGATGCTTAAAATTATACGAGTAGAAAATCCTAACAAAAAATGGCCAGGTTTCTGAAACCTTTTATTTTTTTATTCAACAATGCGGACGTTTCAACAGCTATTGTGCCTTGCGGTTTTCGGCACACTGTTGGAGGTTGCTGTCACTCTAGTGTCAAACTTTGAAACAGCCTATTCGTGTCACAGCAGCGTTTCAATTTTTTTCGTTTTTTTTTCACGAGGGGCAAACTTCAACGTGGCCGTGAAACATCAGGAAGCAACCAATCGGCTCACCAGATTAGGGTCGAGTAACACGATGTCCAAACTTTGTTTATATATACTACCCCCCCAAGATCAAGCGCGGTCGAAGGGTTGTTAACCAGCACCTTTAAACAGGCGCGGTCAAAGCAGCAAGATTAATTTACTTTTACGACGCACTGAACAACCGAATGTGAAAACTCACGTCCAAACCCGATGTATTGATGCAAACGTGGGATTGGTACAGGCCGTCAGTTGGCTGATACGCGAATCGGCCACAGACATCGCATCACTGCCGTCGAGTTGAAGATTGGTCTGCATCAAGCAAGAACTCGATATTGAAGGGCCCACTTCACCTCATTTGAAAAAATGAAACGCATGCGAACTGTTGAGCCGGGCCTATACTTGCGGACCGAAAAAACCGTTTTTTCCAAACAAACCCGAAAAAAAACGTTTTTTTCTGAGGCCCGGAAAAATACGTTTTTATTTTTCCGGAAATTTTTCTAAGTAGCATTTTTGAGAAACGTTTTTTTCCAAAAATTTCCGAGAAATTTTCCTAGGTTGCGAAATGATGTCAAAAACATTGAAAATTGATGCTAATTGGTTCAAAATGAGCGTTTTTAAGCTTCGAGTGAATTTTCCACTTCAAACCATTGCCCGACAAAACTGTCTCCAAAATAGGCCATGGGTATCCTAAAGTACTGGAAAAATATTTGAAAAAAAGACTTTTTTTCGGAAAAAACGGTTTTTTTAAAATATATTTTGCAAAAAACGCAAGTATAGTAGTAGAATGAGCCAGTAAGCAGTCCCAGGGAACACTTTCTTAAGGTAACAAACAGCCCAAAATCGTAAAGTTTTCCGCTCCGCTCGTTTCCTGCAACTTGTCATCGTTGTGTAATCAAAGGAGCAACCAGTATTTTACCCTTTTCTAAAATCAGCCAGTAGATTTTGCCAAATCTTTGCCAAATTTACCAGTGGCTCATTTTCAAAAACCCCTCCCACGCACGGCCCAGTACTACCCTGTTTATATTCCAGGAAATGACACCAACCAGTGGAAGAGATTCGGGGGCATCATTTGCATCTTGCCCCGCGACGACAGTTGCTGCACCCAAGCGACCTCTCACTGAATTTCTATGTTTCCTAGTTTGGGGATTCGAATCACTGCTGCGTCCTTTTGCCCATCGATTTGCTGATTTTTTTGACCGACCAAATTGTTTACCCGATTTCGATCTTGTTTTCAACTTTGGTGATGATTTGACGCGCGCCATTATGCTGTGCTGAAAGCCAGTTGCCTTAAAAACCTAAATACAGCCCTATGTCCGACAATACGGTGCCCCAGTACCAGGGCTGACCGGGCCGAGCTTATACCCGGCCCGATCCTGACCTTCATACCGAAAAACTTAAGGAGGGCTCTATTAATTCACTGACCCGAGTCTGAAAAATTGTTCCCAGAAATACCCCTAAAAAGGATGTTTTTTCGCTTGTTATGGCATTTATTCGTGTTTATTCGTCAATAAGAGGCGTACCGTATTGTCGGAAATAGAACCCGGGGGGTCTATTTTTCACTGTGGTCATTTTGGGGGTTCAATTTATGCGGGGGGACAATTATCGGGGGTTGTATTTTTTATTTGGCCCCCCGACGAAAAAATCATTGTTAATAATGCTCCTAAAAATGGCTTGTTTTCGGTATTTTCTACCTTTAACAGCGGCAATTATGCTTAAAAAGCTGTATTCTGTTGTGTACGCAAGCTTAAACAACGTTTGACACAACAACACCAACACAGCCTTACCATACCACATCCAGAGGTCGCAATCGGGCCGGGTTTGGCCGACCCGACCCGAACCCCCAAATCTCCGGCCCGGCCGGAATCTTTGGCTCAGATTTTGACCCAATTTTTGTCATAATTTTTGCGATTTTTGAATCTTTGGTTGAAAATTCATTGTTTTCCATGAAAAAGTTGTCATATAGACAATACTGATCACTTACTTGCCGAATCGTCAGAAATTCGGGAACGGTTAGTGTGAACCGGTGGACCGCTGACAGTAGGTTTTAGCTACGGTAGATTCAACACGTCAAAATAGCTACCGTAACCTGTTGCCGATAACGCTCTACATGCGCGGTTACAGCCAGCTGATAATTCCCACTACCGTAACCAGGCCAAGTAGAGTTTTCTGAGGAAGTCGAGATTTCGACTGTGAAAGTTTCGGCGGATGGTCTTCCCCATTCTGCTGGCGTCAGCCACAATTTTACCAATATGTGACTCAAACTTTAAGTTTTGTTGGTCTATTAAGACACCCAGGTCCCGGACATGGGGTGGTGAAATAATTTGCTCATTCCCACAGAAGTAGGCAGCGGAGACTTGGGGAAGATTCCCAAGCCTTACTGTGACGCTCTTATGGCTGGCCAGGGCCATGCCATTTGCAGAGAGCCAACTAATGACTGCATTTATGTCACTCTGGAGGATTTTGGTATCTGCAGCGCTACGGATTTCCCTGTAAATTTTGATATCGTCGGCGTAGAGATACAGGTAGGTGCCTGGATGCACTACACCGACCACATCATTTGTGTAGATGAGAAAGAGAGTCGGACCGAAAACACTGCCCTGAGCGACCCCGGAGGTGACCGGGATCCACCCAGAAACAGCGTCACCGACCCGAACCCGTTGTGACCGCCCATTTAGGTATGAAGTTACCCAAGTGAGTAAATGGCGGGGGAAACGGTAGTGCTGCAATTTTTGCAACAGCGCAGAGTGGGGGACAGTGTCGAAGGCCTTTTGGCTGTCTAGGTAAATGATGTCCACTGCGTTCCCCCGCTCTAACGCTGCTGTCCAGTGTGACATGCAGCACAATAGCTGGGCCTCTACAGAGCGACCAGGGATGAAACCGAATTGGGAGGGGGATAATAAATTGTATTTTTGAAGATGGGCCAAAAGGTAAAGGCCTCCAAAAGTTTACAGGAGGAGGAAGTAAGAGAAATGGGCCGATATTTAGTGACAGTTTTTGGGAATTTTTCCTTTGGAACTGGGATCACATCGGCCAACTTGAAGTCATCGGGAATAACTCCGGTTTGGAGAATTTGGTTGAAAAGAAAAGAGAATTGGTCCGCAAGAGCGATGCCCAATCTCTTCAAGAAAGCCGAAGGGTCCCAATCTATCTATCGTCAACACCCTGACCAAGTACTACACTGGAACCCACCCCCCAATAATAGACCCCCAAATTGACCCCAGTGAAAAAATAGAACCCCCGTGTTCTATTTCCGACAATAACGGTATCTATGGGTGGGCACAATACCCAATACCCAATACCAATACCACCCAATACCAATACCAATACCAGTGTAAGTGTTTGGTATTGGTATTGGGTCCAATTCTGGTATTGGGTATTGGTATTGATGCTGGCCTGGTATCAGTGCTGTGGCTGGGGGGGGGGGGGTGGGGGTCCCCCCCCAATGGTACCCTACCCGCCCCGGCCTGGTACGCTACCCCCCTACCCGCCCCGCTCTTGTACCCCTACCCCCCTACCCGCCCCGCCCTGGTACCCTACCCGCCCGATTTTTACCCCCAAAATGCCCATTTTTCGGTCAAAAATGCCCAAATTTCGACCGAAACCCTAAAAAGTGCAAAAATTTCGCGCTGCGCGCGATATATGTACTTTTTAGTACATAAAAACAGGCACGCGAAAAAACTTGTGTTGTACCCACTACCCGCCCCAAAAATCTCCCCCCCCCCCCCCCAAACCGATTCCCCCCCAAAATCCAGGATCCCCCACCCGCCCCATTTTTTCCACCTATGTACCCTACCCCCCCCAAGTAGCCCACAGCACTGCCTGGTATTGGTATTGGGTATTGGTATTGGTTTACCCAGGTATCGGGTAAACAATACAACTAATCCAGGAAAACCAATACAAACAATACTACTCAAAACCAACAAACAATACAAACCAATACAACCAATAAACAAAAACCAATACAAACAATATAAGACAATACCAATACATACAACCAATACCCAATATCAATACAATACAACCAATACAAACAATACCGTTATTGTGGAAAAAAGGGGGTTTATTTTTAGTGGGGTGGGGGTTATTATTGGGGGTAGGGGTATGTAGTATTGGTGGGGTGTTGAGATAGATAGATTGCTTGGTTTTTAAGAGATTGGGATCGCTCTTCGGACCAATTCTCTTTTCTTTTCAACCAAATTCCAACGGAGTCATTCCATACTCAAGTTGGCCGATGTGATCCCAGTTCCAAAGGAAAATCCCCAAAAACTGTCACTAAATATCGGCCCATTTCTCTTACTTCCTCCTCCTGTAAACTTTTGAGGCCTTTACCTTTTGCCCATCTTCAAAATACAATTTATTATCCCTCCAATTCGGTTTCATCCCTGGTCGCTTTAAGGCCCAGCTATTGTGCTGCATGCACACTGACAGAGGTTAGGAGGGGGGGAACGATGACAAACCTAACAGCCAAAGGCCTCGCTTCCCCACTTGCGCTTTGCAAAAATTGCAGCACTACGTTTCCCCCCCATTACTCACTTGGTATTCATACCTAAATGGGCGCACAACGGGTTCGGGCGTGACGCGTTTCTGGGTGGATCCGCACCTCCGGGGTCGCTCAGGGCAGTGTTTCGGTCGACTCTCTTTCTCATCTAATAAATGATGTGGTCGTGTAGGCATCCAGGCACCTACCTGTACTACGCCGACGATATCAAAATTTACAGGGAAATCCGTAGCCTGCAGATACCAAAATCCTCCAGAGTACATAAATGCAGTCATTAGTTGGCTCTCTGCAAATGGCATGGCCCTGGCCAGCCATAAGAGCGTCACAGTAAGGCTTGGGAATCTTCCCCAAGCTCCGCTGCCTACTTCTGTGGGAATGAGCAAATATTTCACCACCCCATGTCCGGGACCTGGGTGTCTTAATAGACCAACAAAACTTAAAGTTTGAGTCACATATTGGTAAAATTGTGGCTGACGCCAGCAGAATGGGGAAGACCATCCGCCAAACTTTCACAGTCGAATCTACTTCCTCAGAAAACTCTACTTGGCCTGGTTACGGTAGTGGGAATTATCAGCTGGCTGTAACCGCGCATGTAGAGCGTTATCGGCAACAGGTTACGGTAGCTATTTTGACGTGTTGAATCTACCGTAGCTAAAACCTACTGTCAGCGGTCCACCGGTTCACACTAACCGTTCCCGAATTTCTGACGATTCGGCAAGTAAGTGATCAGTATTGTCTATATGACAACTTTTTCATGGAAAACAATGAATTTTCAACCAAAGATTCAAAAATCGCAAAAAATATGACAAAAATTGGGTCAAAATCTGAGCCAAAGATTCCGGCCGGGCCGGAGATTTGGGGGTTCGGGTCGGGTTGGGTCGGCCAAACCCGGCCCGATTGCGACCTCTGGATGTGGTATGGTAAGGCTGTGTTGGTGTTGTTGTGTCAAACGTTGTTTAAGCTTGCGTACACAACAGAATACAGCTTTTTAAGCATAATTGCCGCTGTTAAAGGTAGAAAATACCGAAAACAAGCCATTTTTAGGAGCATTATTAACAATGATTTTTTCGTCGGGGGGCCAAATAAAAAATACAACCCCCAATAATTGACCCCCACCATAAATTGAACCCCCCAAAATGACCACAGTGAAAAATAGACCCCCCGGGTTCTATTTCCGACAATACGGTACGCCTCTTATTGACGAATAAACACGAATAAATGCCATAACAAGCGAAAAAACATCCTTTTTAGGGGTATTTCTGGGAACAATTTTTCAGACTCGGGTCAGTGAATTAATAGAGCCCTCCTTAAGTTTTTCGGTATGAAGGTCAGGATCGGGCCGGGTATAAGCTCGGCCCGGTCAGCCCTGGTACTGGGGCACCGTATTGTCGGACATAGGGCTGTATTTAGGTTTTTAAGGCAACTGGCTTTCAGCACAGCATAATGGCGCGCGTCAAATCATCACCAAAGTTGAAAACAAGATCGAAATCGGGTAAACAATTTGGTCGGTCAAAAAAATCAGCAAATCGATGGGCAAAAGGACGCAGCAGTGATTCGAATCCCCAAACTAGGAAACATAGAAATTCAGTGAGAGGTCGCTTGGGTGCAGCAACTGTCGTCGCGGGGCAAGATGCAAATGATGCCCCCGAATCTCTTCCACTGGTTGGTGTCATTTCCTGGAATATAAACAGGGTAGTACTGGGCCGTGCGTGGGAGGGGTTTTTGAAAATGAGCCACTGGTAAATTTGGCAAAGATTTGGCAAAATCTACTGGCTGATTTTAGAAAAGGGTAAAATACTGGTTGCTCCTTTGATTACACAACGATGACAAGTTGCAGGAAACGAGCGGAGCGGAAAACTTTACGATTTTGGGCTGTTTGTTACCTTAAGAAAGTGTTCCCTGGGACTGCTTACTGGCTCATTCTACTACTATACTTGCGTTTTTTGCAAAATATATTTTAAAAAAACCGTTTTTTCCGAAAAAAAGTCTTTTTTTTCAAATATTTTTCCAGTACTTTAGGATACCCATGGCCTATTTTGGAGACAGTTTTGTCGGGCAATGGTTTGAAGTGGAAAATTCACTCGAAGCTTAAAAACGCTCATTTTGAACCAATTAGCATCAATTTTCAATGTTTTTGACATCATTTCGCAACCTAGGAAAATTTCTCGGAAATTTTTGGAAAAAAACGTTTCTCAAAAATGCTACTTAGAAAAATTTCCGGAAAAATAAAAACGTATTTTTCCGGGCCTCAGAAAAAAACGTTTTTTTTTTGGGTGTGTTTGGAAAAAACGGTTTTTTCGGTCCGCAAGTATAGGCCCGGCTCAACAGTTCGCATGCGTTTCATTTTTTCAAATGAGGTGAAGTGGGCCCTTCAATATCGAGTTCTTGCTTGATGCAGACCAATCTTCAACTCGACGGCAGTGATGCGATGTCTGTGGCCGATTCGCGTATCAGCCAACTGACGGCCTGTACCAATCCCACGTTTGCATCAATACATCGGGTTTGGACGTGAGTTTTCACATTCGGTTGTTCAGTGCGTCGTAAAAGTAAATTAATCTTGCTGCTTTGACCGCGCCTGTTTAATCGCAGCAACGAATCACTCTGTTTTGCTCAAGAGAGCGCGATCCCTCAATTTGTGTTCAGAAAATGCGTACTACTTACTCCTGCAAGTGCCCCAGATTCGAAAACGGCATAAATTGGCGTTTCTTGTGTTCCACATTCATTTGTATGAATTCAGATATCTGTTGATGCTCTATGGATGCCACCCAAAGTGTGTCTGGTCACTTTAGGGGTACTGGTGTGGCCACTGTAGTGGCTGGGGGATTCCCCCCTAAGGGGTATCTATCTCGAGTCAACCCTTAGGAGGGGGATGGGGGAAGGGTATCTATCTCGAGCCGACCCCAAAGGGTATCTCGAGTAAGTAGATTTATGCTTATCAAAGGCAAAAATCGGTGTTTTTCGACCTCGGAACCCTAAAAATCGCGCGCTCCGCGCGCAAACACCCAAGAACGGTCATTTTAGGCCAATTTTCGACGAAAATGTCAAAAAGTACCCATTTTTAGGCCAATCTTGCAGTAAAATTGTATGCAAAAAACGGCCTTTTTTCGCCTTTTGACGGACCATAGGTGTATCTTGGGTAGCCTCTGGGGAGTATCTCGAGTAACTCCGAAACCTTCCCCCCCCCCTAGGGTATCTTGGGTCGATTAGCCTGCCACCACACTGGGTGTGGCTCACGAACATTGTTATCCGAAGTGGCCCTGTGGGTAACTGGATAAGTGAGTCCGGGCGTGATTGCTGATCGCTGTTGAGCAGCCATGACTTTTTGTTGACTTTGTCCGATTGGCCGATTTTTTGGTTTTCCGCAAAAATAAACCGAAGACAAAATGAAATTGTACAATCCCGCATTTGTTTCTCCTTTTGTGTTTCGAGTCGGGCTTGTTACGGTAACTTGTTCATGGGCTAGACCAGTACCCACTAAAGTGACCAGACACGGGGTGCACCTGCTGGAGTAGTACCAAAAAATGTTCCGTCAAAAGCATAAAACGGTGTCTTCCTTTCATTATCGAAGGCGTTTGTCATTTTCGGATGCCACCACCAAAAT
The DNA here is from genome assembly GCA_030248065.1 of Rhynchonema sp. JSB1_4. Classification (NCBI taxonomy): domain Eukaryota; kingdom Metazoa; phylum Nematoda; class Chromadorea; order Monhysterida; family Xyalidae; genus Rhynchonema; species Rhynchonema sp. JSB1_4. The sequence goes on from JASAMV010006881.1 coordinate 12,256, forward strand.
AATAATGACTGTAACTGATTAGGAAAATCATAGAAATTGAGCCATTTGATTCCAGTTCCGGTTCCAAATACCAAGAAGACGTAATATCGGTGCTGGGCGCCGTGACGGAGGTCATCAATGAAAAGGGCGGTCAACAGACTGACGCCGAATATTTGGCTGCTTTGATATCGACTGTTGCCGCACCCAATCAATCAGCGAGCCAGGTGAGGGGCTAAATTTGAACATGGCAGGTCACATTTCACATTGTGAGTATTTGTGAGCAGCTTTAACAGAGGCCAAACTGAAACGTAGCGCGCGTCATCCTCTGGGACACTCACTCACTGATGGTGGCAAATCAAGTCTGTCGAAAAAATGTGATTTTTCAGATCGCCGCAGCTGCAATGTTGCTCAGCACTGTTGTGCGCAAAATCGACTGCCCCACATTGCGTGCTGTGTTTCCCATGGCCTCTCAGGTGAATCTTGTGCACAGCTTGAATGGTTCAAAATACAAATTATGCAATAATAAAAATGTATTTTTATCCCCCACAGCCACTCTACAAACACCTGGGTCATTTCGCTGCTCAATCGACGCGCAAGGACGCAGACGCGGCCACTCCAGCAGCAGTCAAACATTTGTGTGCGTGTTTGGGTTGGCTGTTGCGCGCACAACCAGCTGTCTCCTGGCAACATTCGTCCAATCGCAATATGTTGCACGCATTGGCCTCGGTCGCTTGTACGTTCGACAATGCGAGTGTGCGAAAGTACGCCAGACATGCGATCCACGATGTGATCTGTGAACCGATTGGTGCGTTGGGCGATATGTAGTTGTTCTAACGACCCTGGCTTCTCTCAAAGTGACCCTCTATGTAGTTGAATGCTCTTTATGGTGACAAACGTGTCAGGTCCCGAGTGTTATTACTTCTCTCAAGTTTAGAATTTCTTTATTTGGTTTATGTGACTCACGTTGCATTCTTTTGTACCTTAAGTTAATTGTTGAAACCTAGGTAATTTTTTTCAACATGGGTTAGTAGCAAAAAAGCTAGGAAAGTGAAAATTAGTAGTCTTTTTTTGCTGAAATGCCAATTTACTAGCTTTTTTGGCCCAAATATTAAAAATTTAGTAACTTTTACGCCACTAAATTGAAAATTTACAATCTTTCAAATAATTTAGTGGCTAAAAAGTTACTAAATTTGGTTAAAAATCCATGTTGAAACCTCTCTGCTCACTAAAGAACAGAAATCTGAG
>JASAMV010006882.1:0-13544 GCA_030248065.1 Rhynchonema sp. JSB1_4
TATACAGTATGTCACTCCTGTGATCAAGCTTTTTCTAGACGACAATAACCGCTCTGACCTCAAATGCCGACCACAGATTAAAGCATCGATTGGGTATTTCGGTCACGAGATGGGCAAACACGAACGAGCGCTCGCGAAGACGGAGACAAAAAGCAGCGCCAACGGTTATGCTTGATACGGTGAAAAAAGGATGGAAAAATTACAGCACGAAGATACAGCGACAAATGAAGGTGCATTAAGAATACAGGCAACTCTTCTCATTTCTGTTGTACATATGAGACGCGTTGTTCTGGTAATAAAATCTTAGACACCAATACGATCTCGTGACAAAATTTACATTTTTCATAATTTTATGAGTTCGAATATTGGAAGCGATGTTTGTCAATCACAAGATTAGGGCCAATTGGTCATGGGTCATAGGTAAGTCAGGGCTAAAGAGAAGAGTAAAGGATGACTCCAATGTACAGTACTACCCATTCAAGTTTCATTTTTTCGTCACAGATTCTGTCACAGATTGAAGTAAATTCAAAGTCACTGGATTTTATCACCAATTTTAGATGGCCAAGAAGCAGAGAAAATTCTCTTCATTCTTTCTTCAGAGTAAGTTGATGAAAGCTTGAATTTGTCAATCTAAGCAAGCGAAGATGCTTCAAGCGGTGAAGTAGTTTGCACGTTGCACCGCAAATTGTTTTTAACATAAAATTTAAAGTTCATGACGTTGAAACATCAGCAAGTTCAAGTAACGCATTCCAGCGCGTCGTTGCATTCGTCTGAACGGCGGTGGGTCGAGTCTGAATGCATGTGCCAACTCACAGACCAGGCCGGATTTTCGACATGCACCGGGGGTCGAGGGGGGTGCCGGTGGACGACACATTTGTCTGTGTGAATAACTGGGTAGGACGGGAAGTGAGTGATTAATTGACAAAGGGTTGATTGAATGAAGGTTTGAATAACAGATTAACCGATTGAATGAATAAGGCCAATTGAATAAACAATTATTTAAGTGAATGAATAATTGATTAATCGGTTGAATGATTGAAACAGAGTAATTGAATGAACGATGGATTCAACGTTGAATGACAAGTGGAGTGGCTGATTGATAGAGCTGATGAATGAGTCATCGATTGATCGATTGCGTTTGTGAGCGTAATTATAAATTGATCGCACCTGCGTTTCTTGCCCCCCTTGTTGGTCGGATCGCGTTTGACGGTCTCGATGACGCGACAGGGCACACGACACAGCGGACACGATGGCGTGCGCTGCACGATTAATAAAGTGAATGACAAGTTTGAAAATGCATTGTGATGTGATGTTTCACACACCTTGACCCACTGCGAGATGCACGACCAGCAGAATCGATGTTGACAGGTGTTCAGTTTGGTCTCGTTCTCGTATTTGTCACCCAGACAGATCAGACATTTGATACGATTCGGGTCTCCGGGCCGTTCGGCCGGGGCCTTAGGGGTAGGTGCCGATTCTACAAAGTGATAGCTGATGTTTCATAGGCTTCAAAACCAAAATGACGCTCACAAAGTGACGCACCGCCTTCGCTGTCGTTGTTGGCGTCGCTCTGTTTCGGATGGTAGATCTGTTTGATTTTGCCGCACGCCTGCACACGTGCCTGACGCGGCAGCGCTCCTGAAATGTGGAAATCGAATAAAAAAAGATCATGATTGTCATGAAAGCAAATTTTTTTGCGAAAAATTCCGAAAAACTGCCGATCCTCGACGCATTCGACTGCCGATTCCGACATCGTCAGTGTCGCTGCTCGTCGGTGCGTCCGTCGTCGTCGGTGGTGCGCTGGCACGCGGTTGGCGCGCTGCGAAATTCAAATATTTCGATATTTTTAAATGTCAAACAAATGAAAAAATTAAACCTAACATTCGGATTTGTGTCTGGTCTTTGTTCGTTTCTGAGTTGCTGCTGGTCGATGTGTTGTTCGTTTCGATCGTCGATCTGACATGATGTTGATGACCTGGTTCGGGATCACAATCGTGTGTCAAGATGGAAAGTCGGTGAAATCGGTGGTCAAAATCAAGCAATGAAACTGGTATGAATCGTGCATCGTACTTATACACACAATCGGGTCGGGTCCGCTTGAATGGAAGTACCGTAGCCCATTACGCCACGCATATGGTTTGAAGAACTTTTTGCGAAAAAAGTTGGAATATTTTGTTTCTGAGTTGGATTGGACGTCGTTTGCAACAATACAAGCCACTGGTACCCACATAGTTCTCAATACCGGCAATACGGGGCACAAAATGTCACAAATTAGAAACAGCTGTCGAAAGTCACACACTGCAGTTTCATTCCACCAAACACTACATATGTACTGTATGCCCAAACATTTATCAGCATCCTTAGATAACAGACGATTATTAGAAGCCAACAAAAATGAAAGTTCTGTTCATATTCATTATCGGTTCGCTGACCGCGTTCGTTCGCAGTGAGCCCTCAATTGTTGTGTTGAATGAACGTTTCGGAGCGGCTCAGATCATTCGCCCTCAGAAGAACGAAATCGTGCTCCGGGATGATAACTTTGGTAAAAAGGAGATCAATAACATTAAAAACCTTTAGTTCTTGTGTTTGACTCAATATGATCAAAACATTCGCAGGCTTCAAATCGCCTACATTTGCCGTCGCGTGTGCCGATCAGCTGTTCTCGCACGACGAACACGATTCGAATATGAAATCGCTGTTGGCATTCAATCCATTGACGAATAAGACGGCGTTCTTTGCCAATGCTGGGTATATGGAGGATGCAATGTTGTCCGTGTGCTGGGGCACCGAGTGCGTTTCTTGTTAGAAACAATTAGAAACATGTCAGAAATGTCCATGATAACACTGTTTCCATTTGAGCAACTACACCTAATGTTTCAGCGTCTATCTGATGACCGGCTCTGCGCTGGTTCCTGACGTGTTCGTGTGTCACACCACGCCACCGTTGTGCTTGCAGATTCAGGCACCGACCACTGCGTCCTGTGAAAATGGCATGTTTCTTGGTGAGTGTGTGTGTCTGTGCAACACAGTTTCGTTTTCGTTTCGTTTCGTTTTACTTTTCATGGTTATAACCACAAGGCATATGCGCAACATCAATATAATCATTGATAAAATGGATCGCATAACCTTATACTAGCAAAAAAACGTTTGTGATTATCGCAGTTCAGTCTCACAGTTTGCGATTTGAATGGTCAGGTGTCCAGAAACGGATTGTCATACGAAACGTATGTACAAAAAGACACAGCAAAATGTCCAGTAATATAGTGTAATATAATAATAGTAATAATATATAGTATAATATTATTACAGTGGTTTCGTCACAAGGTTGCTGGTTTACGTTAATGCTGGTGGTTCAAATCCATTGATCAATTTTTTAATACTAACCCTGTCAATCAATAAATTCAGTTAACAATCAACTGTACACGTTGGATATCGACCCATGGCAATGCGACGACCCAGATTATCAATACGGCTGTATGTACAAATTCGACAAGAAAAACGGCAGCTGGTCAAAATTCGGAAATGTGCCATGGAAACTGGGCCCGGGCACTGCATATTGTTGGAATTGGGCACCATTGGATGACAAAAGTACGGCGTTATGGATACTTCCTTTATTGTGCTCAATGTTGTTTCAGGCACGTGTTTGTTTTTAAAAAATGCACAACTGTGTGTTTGCCATACTGCACAATATCGCTTGACCTTTGGACAATGTTGGAATATTGTGCACCACAGTTACCATGCCCATCAATAACAACTGTACACGGAACATGATGGGATTATCCATCGTACTTACTACCCATCCATCCACGTAGCACAGACTTACTACTCTGCTATATGACGCCCGAGACGCAGCCACACTGTCATGAATTCCATGGTGAAAACGGAACTTGGACATTGAACACAACGAAGATGGTGTCACCGAGGGGAGACTTTGCAATGGTGGGTTGGACAGATTGCTGGGTTTGAAGTGAACATGTACATAGTATCTTTTGTTTATTTCTTCGGGAGTCACGTGGCCATTCAATGAATTCGTACTGACGATGGATGACATGGTGCAACACCAGTGTGCCGAAAGCATTGGCAGTGTAACATTGCTGTACCATTCACACGTCGTGCCATGGTGACGCCTGACACTTGATTCTGATTAGCAGCAACGTAGAGCCCCGCGATTCTGGGCTAGCCGTCAAACCTTGCTCAAACCGACCTTGTCCAATTACCCGGCTACCGTTTTCACAACCCGACTGTGCACCAGGACATCGTCGGTGTGTGAATGCATCTAAATCGTCCTTCCCACTTGTCAGGTCAATCTTGAGGGCCAGATCTACGCGTTGGGCGGGGCGAAATTCAACTCGCAACACGATTGGGCGTTTCTGTCGACAATTGAAAAATACGATGCCAACACCAAGACATGGTCAATGTTGAATATGACACTGCCAAAATGGATAGATGCCGGGGAACACACAGTGGTGATGGACTTGTGATGTTTCATGTCAAGTGGTATGATTGTGAAAATGATTGTTTGTGCGGTTTATTGTTATTCTCTGCAAAATATATCGTGCAAGATTAAATGACCTTCAAATGCGATTCGTGGTGAATAATTATCAAAAGTGATCGATATTCAATGTGAACAATGAGACAAGCACGTGCACGGCAACATACCATATCGACAAATCAGTCAACCTGAACGGGCTTGGGCAACCACTGCAAAACTGCAAGAAGCAAAAACCCACATTCACACGATCTCCAGAGGTACAATTACAGGCTACAGTTATTATTCATTTCGCCGACGACCGACAACAACAACACAATTTGCCAATCATTTTTCTGGCCCGGGCATTGCCAATCGTGTGAAAGAACAATAATACGACTCCGAGCGCGGTGTTGAAAATCGACGTGACCATATAGAGTGTCAAGTCTACATTGTGCACAGCAGAGGTGCCGAAAAACCACATGAACACGGCCAATATTGCGACCACGAGTCCGCCCTTTGAGTTTGTGGCGGCAGAAGTGCGCCACGCCGCATTGGCAGCCAGGTGTTCGGGGTACTTGTGCATCGCGGTGGCTTCACTAATGATCACAGCCGGTGCGGCCAGAAAAAATATGGGCAGCAGCGCTGTGAACGCCACCGGATTGTCGTAATTCAACCAGCAAGTATTATCATTCACATATTGGTCGTACATCAAACCGGCCGAGGGTGCGACGACCAAAAGTGGACACAAGAGCGCCACCGCCAGCAGTTGAAGGCGGTTGAGCATGGGCTTGGTCGTGAAAACCATCGTGAAAATGGTGTAATTGTGCAGACTCTCGAGGAACAATGTCCAAAATAGGGTGAGAAACAGATAGTGCAACGCAATCGCAACCATGGTGCAAGTTCTCAAACTCAATTCAGTGGGTTGATAATCAGGGTTGTTGACAGGGTCGCAGAATGCGCCCATATCAAAGACGGTCCTGCTGCGGGCCGGGACGACCAGCAGGAAGCTTGCCAGCAGACAAGCCTCTTGAATCATGTGATACAACCGGGGAAGGGAGAAATCGAATAGGACCAGGAAAATGACCAACAGAATGATGAGCATCATGACAAGGGCGGTGCTGGACATGGTAGCGGCCGACATGGCAACGATTCGTTGGTTCTTCTGGCCAGCTGATACCTCTTCGCTGCACGGGCCGAGGATTTTGGTGCAGTTCTCGAACGGGAATGGCCACGTGCCTGATAGATGAAGGAGAATCGGGCAAGGAATTATAACAGTTTTAGACTTGCGAAACGACGGGTAGTTTTTTTATTTATTCTCCGACGACATTAGTTACATATTGATCGTGTTCCCCGAGGGGCATGATAACAAGAACGCCCAACAGCTATTTCGCGGATTTCAAGTACGCCTTTTCTTTTCAACTATTTACTGAACCCTGAATCAAAACTTTTTTTGGCCCAGCTCAAAACTCAAAGCTCAATCCAATAGGAGTTCCCCATTTGAGCTAAGGGCACACCCACCATTATCATCACATTCCACTTCATACTCTTTCAACGTGATGTCATGTTCCCACTGGTATCCCTGCGGGCACGCCATTTTGGCTTTCCCACCCGGATAGACGATCCCAAGATCGCTCACATACAGATTGTCTGGGCTGTAGCTCAACGAATTGTAGTCGACGTCTTCCCCGACATCCGTGTCGTTGAGGGCAAGACACGCTGAAACATTAAAAAGATCTTTCAATGGGTGATATTTTCGAAACGGTGTAAAGGTCAGTTGGGTGTAAAGGTCGGTGGAAAGCACGGTGTGAGAAAGTTCAGTGTAAGGCCGCAGCCTATGAGCGAATCTTTTTCAATGTTCGCAAACTTGTTAGGTTACTTACATCCAAGCTGTTGAGATATTGCTTCTTCTGCCAAATTTGACGTCTCTGATACAACCAGCTTAAATGAACCAGATTGCAAACAAACGATTTACACTTGCACAGCAGACTGTCAAAGTTGACCTTTCGTTTAGAAACGCGCGTCTGCTGCTTGCTCAGCGTGCAATGTTTCAACCTTACGCCGAGCTTACACTGAACTTTCTCGCACCGAGCTTTCCACCGACCTTTACACCCAAACTGACCTTTACACCGTTTCGAAAATATCACCCATTGTCCCCGCCTTATGTATGCATTTACATACTGTAATGTGCAGGGAAGAAAAACGAAACACTCACTAATCGAGCATTCAATGTTCAGATCCCAGGTTCCGTCGTCCTGACAAGCCATCAAACCATCTGAGCCCACCGGAATCTGCAACCAGGAAAGACGCTTTATATTTAAAAAAACGTTTTTTTCGAACACTTGGCGAACCATATACGGCAGCGCACAGTCCAGCTGCGCGTAGTGTTGTCCACCGATGTATCTGTCGGTCAGCACGGGACTCACAGCTGTGTCGTTGAAGTCAACGTACGTGATCGTACCGCCCGTCGGTGGCGTGATTGTTTCGCAGGCTGACATATGAGACACGTAGACTTTTTTCGCTGGTCAACTGATGTTAAAATTGACACGTCGAAAATGGTGAAAGCGACCTGTTATTGCCATGCTCCGGCCTGGTGTTGTTACCATGCCCATTTGGCCAGCAGTATGCTGTGGGTAAGGACTCTTTCCGGTAGAGTACCGAGATACCATAGCTTGGAAGAGTACCGGTAGCACTTTTACCCACAAAAGGACCACTTTACTTTCACACTATCGGATGAACAATAACGACCATCATCACAGACACACAGATTCAGAGGTGATGCTAATGCCACGCAGCACATGTCGCACATGCCCATCAGCGAGCCCTGCTTTTCGCTCATCACATGATCTTTGCGCTTCATCGAGATCAAACTCCCCAGCGTGGTCGTGATCGCACCGTTCGCTCGAACACAAAATGAACGAATAGTCGGCGACAAATTCACAGCTTTGTCATCACGCCCATTGGTAGTGGTGGCATGCGAAACAAAATCCGCAAACAAGTTTTTCGACCAACTTTTCACACAGAACGGCGGGTTCTCGAGATCGGGGAAGTCCCAATGTGCCTTCTCTCCGTGCTCATCCCCCTCATCTCCGTCGAGACACTCAACATCCGAAATTATGGTCTGAGTCGTGAGCGAATCGGCACCGGTCGTTCCATTCCAGATTGCGTTCGCCTCGCAAACCATTTTCATGAAGAATCCAATACCGATCTCTGCCTGGACAAGTGACTTCTTTTCAGCCATGGTTTTTAGGTGCTTCTTAGGAAGGGCTTCTATTTTTTCAGAAGAGGGGGCTTCCACTAGAGGAGGGCTTCTGTTACGAGGGGAGCTTCTATTGGCGGATATATACGTACAGTATGTACGTTATAATGTATGTAGTACTAGACGGGACCCGTGCCTACGGCCCCGGCTACAGCGCCGCGCCCGTGCCGTGCCACCCCCCCCCCCCCGAAGACCCGTTACATACCCAAAGCTACTGTACCCGTGAAAATTAACCCGTGCCCCCGAGGGAGGGGGCCACACACACATACGTCTTCCTGTTTTAGTGTAGTATAGATAATGTCACGATCCATCGTATCCAAGCCTTCATGTACTGTATGTCAGCTGTTGTTGTTGCCCTGAATCCTCAAGCACTGTGTACCTGACTGCCGACAGTGGTGTAGGCATTCCAACTGTATCCCGTAGTCGTGCACTCAGATACGGTCTCAGACTTGACTTTGTACTCAAAATTAGCCACATCGGTGTTGGCTCCAACCGGGGGCGGAGTTTTGCACCCTGAAATGTCCAGCAATTTTGAGTGAAATAAAGTGAAAGCTTTCTGCGCATTGTTGGTCTGCTTTTGTCAACAAGTATTCACCAACGAACAAGGTGAATTTTTAGAATTTTTTTCACCCCATGCTATATCTCTCTACTTATTCAAACTAATTTATGCTTTTATAGAGCTGTTGCTTTTTTCAGCCTGCGATATGGACCTCCTCGAAGATAATTTCTCGGATCGTGAAGTGGACAGTTGGACCGATGATAGAGAGTGCGTGATGTTTCATTGATCGAGAACAAAGGCACCTACGAGAAAATTATTTGTTTCTCACAGAGACGATTTCGTTTTGATCGGCGGCACTGGCACGCTTAAGTGCAAAAGCGACGCGGTCTGGTGGGATATTGGGGGACAGAGCATGCGCACGTCCGAATGCAAAACGGGCAACGATGATTGTCGATGGTTCGATAAACAACCAAAATGCGTGAAGAAATGTTGGTGGTTTTGTGTTTCTTGGGGCTGCAAGTTTGGTGACAGCTACAGTAGTGAACATCATGAAATGAGTTTCCATCAGAGAGATTTGCGCAGCAACGTGCGTTATGCAGTATGGCTGCCCGTTCATCCCCGAACTTTCCGGCAAGGCATCGTTGGCGTGAAAACACCACATTCCTAAAAATTCACCTTGTTCGTTGGTGAATACTTGTTGACAAAAGCAGACCAACAATGCGCAGAAATCTTTCACTTTATTTCACTCAAAATTGCTGGACATTTCAGGGTGCAAAATTCCGCCCCCGGTTGGAGCCAACACCGATGTGGCTAATTTTGAGTACAAAGTCAAGTCTGAGACCGTATCTGAGTGCACGACTACGGGATACAGTTGGAATGCCTACACCACTGTCGGCAGTCAGGTACACAGTGCTTGAGGATTCGGGGCAACAACAACAGCTGACATACAGTACATGAAGGCTTGGATACGATGGATCGTGACATTATCTATACTATACTAAAACAGGAAGACGTATGTGTGTGTGGCCCCCTCCCTCGGGGGCACGGGTTAATTTTCACGGGTACAGTAGCTTTGGGTATGTAACGGGTCTTCGGGGGGGGGGGGGGTGGCACGGCACGGGCGCGGCGCTGTAGCCGGGGCCGTAGGCACGGGTCCCGTCTAGTACTACATACAGTACCAGCTGCAATTTTTGGCTGATTGAGGCCTGCGCCTGCAGCGCCTGCAGGCTCAAGAGCCTGCGCAGGCTCAATACAAAAGATAGCAGCCTGCAGAGCCTGCAGGCTCGGCGCAGGCTTCGCAGGCTCAGTGTATAAGCGGTCGCAGGCGCACGCTCATGAGCCTGCAGCGCCTGCAGGCTCTGCAGGCTCGGCGGATGCACAGCTGCGCTTGCTTGTTTTTGTGACATTTAGTCATGTACCTTTTATGGACGGAGTGCGTATTATCTCGTATTTAGCCATTAGTATATGGATATTTGTTGCATGTTTTATTAGTACATGATTACCTTTCTGGGCCTGCGAAGCCTGCGCCGAGCCTGCAGGCTCTGCAGGCTGCTATGTTTTGCATTGAGCCTGCGCAGGCTCGTGAGCCTGCAGGCTCTGCAGGCGCAGGCCTCAATCAGCCAAAAATTGCAGCTGGTACTGTACATTATAACGTACATACTGTACGTATATATCCGCCAATAGAAGCTCCCCTCGTAACAGAAGCCCTCCTCTAGTGGAAGCCCCTCTTCTGAAAAAGTAGAAGCCCTTCCTAAGAAGCACCTAAAAACCATGGCTGAAAAGAAGTCACTTGTCCAGGCAGAGATCGGTATTGGATTCTTCATGAAAATGGTTTGCGAGGCGAACGCAATCTGGAATGGAACGACCGGTGCCGATTCGCTCACGACTCAGACCATAATTTCGGATGTTGAGTGTCTCGACGGAGATGAGGGGGATGAGCACGGAGAGAAGGCACATTGGGACTTCCCCGATCTCGAGAACCCGCCGTTCTGTGTGAAAAGTTGGTCGAAAAACTTGTTTGCGGATTTTGTTTCGCATGCCACCACTACCAATGGGCGTGATGACAAAGCTGTGAATTTGTCGCCGACTATTCGTTCATTTTGTGTTCGAGCGAACGGTGCGATCACGACCACGCTGGGGAGTTTGATCTCGATGAAGCGCAAACATCATGTGATGAGCGAAAAGCAGGGCTCGCTGATGGGCATGTGCGACATGTGCTGCGTGGCATTAGCATCACCTCTGAATCTGTGTGTCTGTGATGATTGTTCGTTATTGTTCATCCGATAGTGTGAAAGTAAAGTGGTCCTTTTGTGGGTAAAAGTGCTACCGGTACTCTTCCAAGCTATGGTATCTCGGTACTCTACCGGAAAGAGTCCTTACCCACAGCATGCTGCTAGCCAAATGGGCATGGTAACAACACCAGGCCGGAGCATGGCAATAACAGGTCGCTTTCACCATTTTCGACGTGTCAATTTTAACATCAGTTGACCAGCGAAAAAAGTCTACGTGTCTCATATGTCAGCCTGCGAAACAATCACGCCACCGACGGGCGGTACGATCACGTACGTTGACTTCAACGACACAGCTGTGAGTCCCGTGCTGACCGACAGATACATCGGTGGACAACACTACGCGCAGCTGGACTGTGCGCTGCCGTATATGGTTCGCCAAGTGTTCGAAAAAAACGTTTTTTTAAATATAAAGCGTCTTTCCTGGTTGCAGATTCCGGTGGGCTCAGATGGTTTGATGGCTTGTCAGGACGACGGAACCTGGGATCTGAACATTGAATGCTCGATTAGTGAGTGTTTCGTTTTTCTTCCCTGCACATTACAGTATGTAAATGCATACATAAGGCGGGGACAATGGGTGATATTTTCGAAACGGTGTAAAGGTCAGTTTGGGCGTAAAGGTCGGTGGAAAGCTCGGTGCGAGAAAGTTCAGTGTAAGCTCGGCGTAAGGTTGAAACATTGCACGCTGAGCAAGCAGCAGACGCGCGTTTCTAAACGAAAGGTCAACTTTGACAGTCTGCTGTGCAAGTGTAAATCGTTTGTTTGCAATCTTCTTTATTTAGGCTGGTAGCACAAGCGTTTTTAAACGAGATGTATGAATTTCGTAACCTTTCATGAAGCCGTTTTGATTTCGTGCTGCGATCAGTTAGTGACGTCAAAATTTTTGGCACCGCCGTCAATGAACGTTCAATTTCTCAACAGTCTTGCGGCGAAATGTTAAGTAACTTACAAATATTCCTTTAAAACGTTTGTGCAACCAGCTTAAATGAACCAGATTGCAAACAAACGATTTACGCTTGCACAGCAAACCATCAAAGTTGACCTTTCGTTTAGAAACGCGCGTCTGCTGCTTGTTCAGCGTGCCATGTTTCAAGCTTACGCCGAGCTTACACTGAACTTTCTCACACCGAGCTTTCCACCGACCTTTACACCCAACTGACCTTTACACCGTTTCGAAAATATCACCCATTGAAAGATCTTTTTAATGTTTCAGCGTGTCTTGCCCTCAACGACACGGATGTCGGGGAAGACGTCGACCACAATTCGTTGAGCTACAGCCCAGACAATCTGTATGTGAGCGATCTTGGGATCGTCTATCCGGGTGGGAAAGCCAAAATGGCGTGCCCGCAGGGATACCAGTGGGAACATGACATCACGTTGAAAGAGTATGAAGTGGAATGTGATGATAATGGTGGGTGTGCCCTTAGCTCAAATGGGGAACTCCTATTGGATTGAGCTTTGAGTTTTGAGCTGGGCCAAAAAAAGTTTTGATTCAGGGTTCAGTAAATAGTTGAAAAGAAAAGGCGTCATTGAAATCCGCGAAATAGCTGTTGGGCGTTCTTGTTATCATGCCCCTCGGGGAACACGATCAATATGTAACTAATGTCGTCGGAGAATAAATAAAAAACTACCCGTCGTTTCGCAAGTCTACAACTGTTATAATTCCTTGCCCGATTCTCCTTCATCTATCAGGCACGTGGCCATTCCCGTTCGAGAACTGCACCAAAATCCTCGGCCCGTGCAGCGAAGAGGTATCAGCTGGCCAGAAGAACCAACGAATCGTTGCCATGTCGGCCGCTACCATGTCCAGCACCGCCCTTGTCATGATGCTCATCATTCTGTTGGTCATTTTCCTGGTCCTATTCGATTTCTCCCTTCCCCGATTGTATCACATGATCCAGGAGGTTTGTCTCCTGGCAAGCTTCCTGCTGGTCGTCCCGGCACGCAGCAGGACCGTCTTTGATATGGGCGCATTCTGCGACCCTGTCAACAACCCTGATTATCAACCCACTGAATTGAGTTTGAGAACTTGCACCATGGTTGCGATTGCGTTGCACTATCTGTTTCTCACCCTATTTTGGACATTGTTCCTCGAGAGTCTGCACAATTACACCATTTTCACGATGGTTTTCACGACCAAGCCCATGCTCAACCGCCTTCAACTGCTGGCGGTGGCGTTATTGTGTCCACTTTTGGTCGTCGCACCCTCGGCCGGTTTGATGCACGACCAATATGTGAATGATAATACTTGCTGGTTGAATTACGACAATCCGGTGGCGTTCACAGCGCTGCTGCCCATATTTTTTCTGGCCGCACCGGCTGTGATCATTAGTGAAGCCACCACGATGCACAAGTACCCCGAACACCTGGCTGCCAATGCGGCGTGGCGCACTTCTGCCGCCACAAACTCAAAGGGCGGACTCGTGGTCGCAATATTGGCCGTGTTCATGTGGTTTTTCGGCACCTCTGCCGTGCACAATGTCGATTTGACACTCTATATGGTCACGTCAATTTTCAACACCGCGCTCGGAGTCGTATTGTTGTTCTTTCATACGATTGGCAATGCCCGAGCCAGAAAAATGATTGGCAAATTGTGCTGTTGCTGTCGGTCGTCGGCGAACTGAATAATAATTGCACCCTGTAATTGCTGTACCTCTGGAGATCGTGTGAATGTGGGTTTTTGCTTCTTGCAGTCTTGCAGTGGTTGCCCAAGCCCGTTCAGGTTGACTGATTTGTCGATATGGTATGTTGCCATGCACGTGTTTGTCTAATTGTTCACATTGAATGTCGATCACTTTTGATAATTATTCACCACGAATCGCATTTGAAGGTCATTTAATCTTGCACGATATATTTTGCAGCGAATAACAATAAACCGCACAATCAATCATTTTTCACAATCATACCACTTGACATGAAACATCACAAGTCCATCACCACTGTGTGTTCCCCGGCATCTATCCATTTTGGCAATGTCATATTCAACATTGACCATGTCTTGGAGTTGGCATCGTATTTTTCAATTGTCGA
>JASAMV010006885.1:0-87720 GCA_030248065.1 Rhynchonema sp. JSB1_4
TGCATGTGTTGTTGTGACGTGCGAACATTTGTTATCATGCCCATCAGTGGACAAAGGATACAGTGAACACTGCGGGATGAGATTTTTGTCCCATGCGAAATCACATTGTTTGTGGTCTATGTGAACCCCAAACCAAATGTAAACACACCGACACATATATACACTCGACGTAAGCACACCTCAGTCACACCTGAGTTAATTTGCAGGAAAAGCTTTTTATTATGATTGCTACTGCGGTGCGTTCATTCGTTTACAACATGCTAAAGGGGACCACAAACCGTTTAGAGGTTTTGCCACAGAAATGTGTTTATTTTTTAGTTGGGTACAGTGTTTAAATGCAGCTAATGCTCGAACTCCAACGACCCGAATAACTGGACATTCCGAATGTTGCTCTCAAATATTGACATACTACATGTTGACGCCAGCTTAACGGTGTTGTTTGTTGCTATTAGAATATATGAGGCCCTGAATCTGAATGGCTGTATCTGCGCATTCATATAGATGGACAGCTTGTGCCTAATTTTATTCGTCTTGTATTTCAACTCAGCAAAGCCACAAACAACAGGCGTTGTACAAAAATAAGACACAGGACCCAACCGATTACAGTAATTTCACATCACAGAACAACCAGCCCATTTTTAGGGAGCCCAATCATCGTGAAAACCAAAACAAAACAACATTGTGCTTGTAACAAAAGTCACTTTTATATTTTGGAATGGAACAAGCGACAGTATAAAAATCAAAACTACACACCTCCCCAACCAGACTCACTCACAATAACGAAATCAATCAGAGAGAGAACTTCAAAAATATTTGAATTTCATAATAGAAGCCGGTCTCACAGAAAAAGGAATAAATAGACAGTAGCCAGTAGGGTGATATTTTCGAAACGGTGTAAAGGTCAGTTGGGTGTAAAGGTCGGTGGAAAGCTCGGTGTGAGAAAGTTCAGTGTAAGCTCGGCGTAAGCTTGAAACATTGCACGCTGAGCAAGCAGCAGACGCGCGTTTCTAAACGAAATGTCAACTTTGACAGTCTGCTGTGCAAGTGTTAATCGTTTGTTTGCAGTATTGTTTATTTAGGCTGGTTGCACAAGCGTTTTTAAACGATATGTATGAATTTCGTAACCTTTCATGGAGCCATATTGATTTCGTGCTGCGATCAGTTAGTGACGTCAAAATTTTTGGCACCGCCGTCAATGAATGTTCAATTTCTCAACAGCCTTGCGGCGAATTGTTAGGTAACTCAGAAATATTCCTTTTAAAACGTTTGTGCAACCAGCTTAAACAAACCAGATTGCAAACAAACGATTTACACTTGCACAGCAAACAGTTGACCTTTCTTTTAGAAACGCGCGCCTGATGCTTGCTCAGCGTGCAACGTTTCAAGCTCACACTGAGCTTACACTGAACTTTCTGACACCGAGCTTTCCACCGACCTTTACACCCAACTGACCTTTACACTGTTTCGAAAATATCACCCAGAGACATGTTTTGACCGTGAAAACTCAACAATATAAATTATGTATCTAAGCCACCGATTCGGTACATATCTGATCAAATCTCTGCTCGGCTGCCGTATACGCCTTGGTCCATGGATGGGACGGATGGCCCTCTTTCAGTTGGTTGATGTAACGATTGCATTGCTGAAACATTTGAAGGGGCACGTACATGATTCATGTGGACCAGTTGAACTGGGGTATGGTGTGTTGAGTTGAGGCACTCAGCCAAACAACAGCTAGTCAACAGCACACTCATGCGACCTGTTTCAACAAACTGCTTTTCTCGATTGGCGGAGCGGTGGTGTACCAAATCATTTCCGGTGCCAGACAACCAATAAATCTAATACCAATGGTATAATTCAACAAACTGTACCTCGAGCGGTTTTCCCAACTGTTGACAGAGCACGATTGAATTCACCAGAGCTTCGGCACAATTCGGATCGCGTTGGAGTGCTTCCTGAAATCATGCATCCCATTCGTGTGTATTGTTGCTGCATCAACAATTGTAAGCTTCTCTACCATTTCACCATTTCTGTCAGATATGGTGACACACTTTCGGCTAGAACAAAAACTGCTGCAAAAGTCCGCGAACCTGCAACAATTCCTCTGCCTGTTCATGCTTGTGCTGCATGATCAACGTAGCTGCCTGTGCGCACAGTAACAACGCCGTCTGTCCGTATTTGTCCATCATTTCTTGGAATATGTAGAACGCGTCCTGTAGTTTGTCCTTGCCCTAGAAATCAGGAGAAGTTCAAAATGAATTCAGGGGGAAAACAATTCAAAATCAACGAGAACTAAATATTCGAAAAGGAAACAAGGATGGGCAAAAACCAACCAAATAAATATTCGTCCAAGCCTGAGCCATCTGTGTCACAGTCGCGTCTTCGTCTTGTTCTTGCAGTTTCTTCAATTCTTTGCTGAAACATTATTGTCAAGAATCAGCACCAAGCACAAATAAAACCTTGTTCAGCTTCGGCCTGCCCGGTTACACAAGATAAACGATTAAATGAACTGCTAGATTAGACACGCACGCAGCAACATCTCCGCGATGCATTTTCAGCAGACATTCGATGGCCAATGCACGACACTCCAGCAGATCAGAGTTTTGCAGCATGTGCAGCGCTGAGTCGTAGTTCTGAAGGCACGACACAAATTCGATAACTTTGCTTACATTCAATCAAAATAAAATCAATAAAAAACGCACATTCTCTTTCATGTAAATGTGTGCGGCCATCAAGAAGTATGTATCACAGGCGCTCGATTGCTTGTCGAGATTTTCCACGATCGAGATTCTGAAAATACGCGTCTGACGTCAACGTTTTCCTCAAATCAAAGTCTCTGCCCGAACTCTGACTGAGCGACCAAATATACAGACTTCAGCTTCGTCCCAAGTTAAGCTACTGGCCTTAGGCAGAACAGAAGAATGGGAACTCCTTGCCATGGAAATTGTCAAATAAAGATCAGCTTCAGCGGACAGCAAATATAGACGAGCCTCGTCAATCATCCAATCTGCTGAATCCCTGGACCAACCGGTTGCGTTGATTGGCCATATAATCGGCGTACATTCGCACAGCGAGCAGTTCGGGCGGATGCGACGGTTTGATTTCATCGAGCGGAATCGTGTGCTTCTGCTGCGCGATGTAGGAACGATAGAGGAAACAGTCACGCGCGATTCGCTCGTCGTCCGATGATGGACGCAATTTCTGCGCCTGAAGATGAAAACAACAGCTGTGTTAACAAAGGCAACAGCCAATGCACAACAGCTGGACGCAAGGCAGGAACATTTAGGTGCATTAAGCGGACATATTTAAAAAAAAGATGTGCACAAGCACAATAAATTCAAAATTCGTTCATACAAACCTCAGCAATGCACGCTTGATAGTTACCAAGGTAGAACGCGTTCTTGACTGCGAATAACGGGTCCACGCTCATTGTTGTCGCCGAATTTTATGGGCAAAGATCGAACAAAATTAAATCAAGTATTCGATCAAACCGTGGACTTCTTAAAACTGAACTCAACCAATTAAGTCAAGCACACACTGGGGACAAACAATCTATAAAAAAACCCTCAATTTTTGAAGTCTTCACTTCACCTGCAATTCGCTAAATTGGCAGACGTCGGACAGTATCCAGACGCAGACCTATGGGGCCAGTGTAGTTCCTGGGGAGGAGGGTAGGGTCCCCTACACTTGAGAGCCGAAAAAAACGTTTTTCCGAGGCCTGAAAAAATACGTTTTTATTTTTCCGGAAATTTTTCCGAGTGGCAACTATTGAAAAAAAAACGGCTTTTTTCCAAACATTGCAGAAATATGGGGGCCGTCCCTAAAAGCCCCTTGCCGATTACCGTAAAAACCTAAATACAAGGGGGGGCTCTATTAATTCACTGACCCCATTTTCAAAAAATTATTTTCGTTTCTCAGCGAGAGCGTTCCAAATCCGGTGTTATTTTCGATCGATATTCCGAGGGGGGGCTCTATTCCGGGGGGCTCTATTTAGGTTTTTACGGTAGGCACCACTGTGGTGCAGTGCTGTGGCTGGGGGGTGGGGGTCCCCCCAATGGTACCCTACCCGCCCCGGCCTGGTACGCTACCCCCTACCCGCCCCGCCCCGATTTTTACCCCCAAAATGCCCATTTTTCGGTCAAAAATGCCCAAATTTCGACCGAAAACCCTAAAAAGTGCAAAAAATTAGTACCCTTTTTAGTACATAAAAACAGGCACCCGAAAAAAACTTGTGTTGTACCCTACCCGCCCCGAAAAATCTTTCCCCCCCCCCCCAAATCCCAGGAACACGAGTGGCCCTAAAAGCCCCAGGGGCCCCAGGCCCCGTCCCTAAAAGCCAAGGGGGCCCGAGCCCCGTCCCTAAAAGCCCCAGGGGGAGGCCCCAGGGGGTCATTGGCCCCAACCAGAGGTGGGAATCGGGCCGGGTTACCTCGGCCCGGCTCGGCCCGACGAGGTTCGGGGGTCGGCCCGACCCGGCCCGACTTGGAAAAAAGTCGGCCCGGCCCGGCCCGATTTTTTCGGCCCGACTTTTTCTGATGATATTTTGAAGCAATTTTTGGTGCAAAAATTACGGTTTTTTGGTTTAAAAATACCTGATAATCATGGAAGTCGGTACTAATTTGCAGAATCGTGAGAAATTTTGGCAAATTTAGCCTAAAAAATCACGATTTTTATTGAAATTGGATTATTTCGGGCCCTTTCGGGCCGGCCACCCCGGCCCGGCCCGAACGTCGGACCGGGCCGGGCCGGCCCGATTCCCACCTCTGGCCCCAACCGTAAAAGCCCCAGGCCCCGTGGTCGGGTCCCTAAAAGCCCCAGGCCCCGTGGTCGGGACCCTAAAAGCCCCGGGCCCCGTGGTCGGGACCAGTACTGTGGCTGGGGGGGGGGGGGGGGGTGGGGGGCCCCCCAATGGTACCCTATGGGAAATAGAACCCCCCATTAATTGAGCCCCCTAAATGGCTCGAAATCAAAAATAGAACCCCCCCATTAATAGAACCCCACCCCCAACCTTCACCGTACCACAGATTAGTGGTATGGTAGGGCTGTGTTGTTGTGTCAAACGTTGTTTAAGCTTGCGTACACAACAGAACACAGCTTTTTAAGCATAATCGACGCTGTTAAAGGTAGAAAATACCGAAAACAAGCCATTTTAAGGGCATTATTAACAATTATTTTTTTTCGTCGGGGGGCCCAATGAAAAATATAACCCCCCCCAATAATTGACCCCCCCCATAAATTGAACCCCCCCAAAATGACCCCAGTGAAAAAATAGACCCCCCGGGTTCTATTTCCGACAATACGGTGCCCGCCCCGCTCTGGTACCCTACCCCCTACCACCCGCCCCGCCCTGGTACCCTACCCGCCCCGATTTTTACCCCCAAAATGCCCATTTTTCGGTCAAAATTGCCCAAATTTCAACCGAAAACCCTAAAAAGTGCAAAAAATTTCGCGCTGCGCGCGATATGTGTACCAGAGGTCGCAATCGGGCCGGGTTTGGCCGGCCCGGCCCGAGCCCCCAAATCTCCGGCCCGGCCCGGCCCGACCCGTACCCCCAAATCTCCGGCCCGGCCCGGCCCAAACCCCCAAATCTCCGGCCCGGCCCGGCCCGGCCCGAATTTTTGGCTCAGATTTTAACCCAATTTTTGTCATAATTTTTGCGATTTTTGAATCTATTTTTTTGGTTGAAAATTCATTGTTTTCCATGAAAAAGTCGCCAGATAAACAATACCAATGGTGTGGCTGGGGGTGGGGTCCCCCCTATGTACAGTAGAAGATAGGTAAGGTAGATGACGCGCCATCCTGGTACAGTAGATAGGTCGCCGCCCCCGGCTGGTACAGTAGGTTGCTATTTTTGGCTCAAAATGGTATAAAATTGATTATTTTTCACTCCATATAATAGAAAAATCGCGCGCTGCGCGCGAAATGAGGCCCCCCAAGACCCAAGCTCGGCCGGTACAGTAGGTAGGTTGATTGCAGGTCTTTGTAGTGGTACAGTAGGTTGATTGCACGCCTGGGTAGCCACACCACTGGACAATACTGATCACTTACTTGCTGAATCCGTCAGAAATTTTAGTATTTTTGACAAAAAACCCCTACTTTTTCAGTAAAATAAGTCACTTCAGAAGCTTCGGGCCGGGGTGCCCGGCCCGGCCCGACCCTCCAAATCTCCGGCCCGGCCCGGCCTGGCCCGAGCAAAAAGCCCAAAATCGCGGCCCGGCCCGGCCCGGCCCGACGACCGGCCGGCCCGATTGCGACCTCTGATGTGTACTTTTTAGTACATAAAAACAGGCACGCAAAAAAACTTGTGTTGTACCCAACCCGCCCCGAAAAATCTTTCCCCCCCCCCCAAATCCCCGGAACACGAGTGGCCCTAAAAGCCCCAGGGGCCTTTTAGAAAAATCTTTCCCCCCCCCCTCTAGGGCTCGCGCGGGAAATTTTTTTCCCGCGGAAATTCGCGGGAGGGAGGGAAATTTGCGGGAAATTTCCCGTCCCCGTTTCCCGGGAAATATTTTGGATAGTGGCATTTCCCGCGGGAAATTTCCCGCGGGAAATAGTGCCTGAAAATTCCCGCAGGAAATCGGCCATTTCCCGCTTTTTCCCGTCCTTCGACCATTTCCCGCGCGGGAATTCCCGTCAGTAATTCCCGTGAAATTTCCCGCGGGAAACGGGAAATCGAAACGATCAGATCATCTTCTGTTGGCTTTTCTTCTTCAGTATGGATTTGAAATAGACTTTTTGTCTTTTTCAGACCTGTTCATGAAGATCGCGACCCTTAGCAATTGACTTAAACTGCATTTTTCATCTTACAATTAGCGGCTCACGCACTGAACCCTATCAATCAAGAAATTCACGGCTTTAAAGGGGAAGCGACATTATAGATTTTTCGGATCGGGCACCCCACTTTTATGGCATTTGCTACATGCAAACACATTGTGAATTAGCCAGCGCGTCCTTGTTTCAGTATGAAACACACGCGCTAGGTGTGAGCTCTGTGCTCACCCACGCACGCATCAGCTGCGGCACACCAGGCTGCTTGGCGGCCTTGCGGTGTTTTAGGCATGTTAGGTGTTTTAGGCACTTAGGCTTAACCTTAGACTTGTAATGGATGCCAAAATCGTTTTCAGCGGCCGTGAAAACCCCCGGAGCAGTTTTTACACCATTTCCATGGGTTTTGGCAATTTTTCTACCAGGTCCCGTATATTTAAGGAGTGTAGAAGAGGAATTAAAAATCTTTGGAAAATCATCCACGCCTATAAAAGGCAGAAAACGGCATTTTGAGGCCAGCCGCTTCAGATTACGTTTAAGCCCAAGCCCAAGAAGCCTAGGCGTGGGCCTAAGCCTAAGCCTAGGCCTAAGCCTAAGCCAAAGCCTAAGCCCAAGCCTAAGGCTAAGCTCAAGAAAACAAACAAAAAATGATAGCTATGTTTTGACATCCCAACCCCGATTTCACTGTTATAAACACTATTTCTCATCATTTTGTGCATGTATAAATTAGTTTTAACCAAAAAAGCCAAAAAAAGAAAAAATTTCACCGGCGCCGGCGGGACTCGAACCAGCGGTCCCACAGGCACGAGTCCAACGCCTTCGCCGCTGAGCAGTGTAGTTCCTGGTCCGGAGGGGGAACAGACGTACCCTCCACTATTTTCGGAGGGGGAACAGACGTACCTACCTGGGGGGGGGGGGGGGGGGGGGGGGGGAAGTCCCAATTTGGGGGGGGGACGGAAAAAAGTCGTGTTTTTAGGTCGAAAAATTGGACTATTTTTGCCTTCTTTTGCGAAAAATCCCCTATAAAAAGGGTATTTTGGCGTTTTTTTGGAGGTTTCACTTAAAGTTTACCTATTTTTGGCCTACAAATGCCTATTTTAGGCCTAAATTTGCCCATTTTAGGAAAAAATTGGGGGAGCAGACGTACCCGGAGGGGGAACAGTGGGGCAGGCGTACCTCGGAGGGGGAACAGACGTACCCGAGGGGGGGGTCCCCCCCCTCCCCCCCCCAGGAACTACACTGCCGCTGAGCTAGCGAACCGACACACACTGCCGTCTAGCCGCTGCTACTTATATCTAGCGCTGCTGCTGTCTAATACACACACGTGTATTAATTAATGCACACACAGCTAGGGTTAGAGGTCGGGGGGGTACCCGACACCCGACAGCCGACACCCGACATCTGGAAGTACCCGACACCCGACATCTCAGAAAAAAGCCGACACCCGACACCCGACAGTTGCAAAAAAACCCGACACCCGACATCTAGTTTTTGAAAAAAACCCGACACCCGACACCTGTTTTTGGACCAAAAACAGGCAAATTTTTTCTTATTTGCATCATTTGCGCAATTTTTTGGCTCAAGTTACTGAATTCAAGTATTTTCACACTAAATAAACACCAAAATGTCACATTCTGCGTCATCGGAAACATTCGGCTCGAAGAAAATTTTCTCTCAAAATTCTTCTCTCAGCAAAACTGATGTTTTGAACCGTAAGTGTCGGGTGTCGGATAGCGGGTGTCGGGTCCCAAAACACCCCACACCCGACATCTGGGGGTACCCGACACCCGACACCTACACTTTTTTGGCACCCGACACCCGACAGCCGACACCCGACATCTCTCTAACCCTAAGGCAGCTGCGTGTAACGGTTAAACCTGATGATCAAGGGCACCTGGATGATTTTCCAAAGATTTTTATCTCCTAATGGAGTGTAGGGGGTAGTGTACCTGGGATTTTGGGGGGGGGGGGGGGGGTGGAAATCCGGTTTGGGGGGAGGGGGGGAAGATTTTTTCGGGGCGGGTAGGGTACAACACAAGTTTTTTCGGGTGCCTGTTTTTATGTACTAAAAAGTACATATATCAGCGCGAGATTTTTTGCACTTTTTAGGGTTTTCGGTCGAAATTTGGGCATTTTTGACCGAAAAACGGGCATTTTGAGGGTAAAAATCGGGGCGGGTAGGGTACCAGGGCGGGGCGGGTAGGGGGGTAGCGTACCAGGCCGGGGCGGGTAGGGTACCATTCAGTGGTGTCGTTGAGAAATCGAAATTTTCCCATACCCAGCCCAATTTTCGGGAAATTTCCCATACATACCGTATTGTCGGAAATAGAACCCGGGGGTTCTATTTTTTCACTGGGGTCATTTTGGGGGGGTTCAATTTATGGGGGGGTCAATTATTGGGGGTTATATTTTTCATTTGGCCCCCCGACGAAAAAAATCATTGTTAATAATGCCCATAAAAATTGCTTGTTTTCGGTATTTTCTAACCGGCAATTATGCTTAAAAAGCTGTATTCTGTTGTGTACACAAGCTTAAACAACGTTTGACACAACAACACAGCCCTACCATACCACTAATCTGTGGTACGGTGAAGGTTGGGGGTGGGGTTCTATTAATGGGGGGGGGGGTCAATTAATGGGGGGTTCTATTTTTGATTTCGAGCCATTTAGGGGGGGTTCAATTAATGGGGGGTTCTATTTCCGACAATACGGTACCCCCAAAAATCAAAAATTTCCCATACCAGGGGGGGGGGTTCCAAAAACTCAAAAATTTCCCATACCCGAGGGTGGGGGTTTTGAAAAAAATGACCCCAAAAATCTTCTAAAAGTGCCAAAATTGGTCTAAAAAGTGCTTAAAACAGAGTTTTCTTGCGGTAGTAAGCGATTTTTGACATTTTTGGACGAAAAATGGCCAATTTTGGTACTTCTTGGGGTCAAAAAGTCATTTCTTAGGGGTGCTTGTTCCAAAAGTGAAAAATTTCCCATACCCGATACCCCCGGCCGATTTCCCATACCCCATACCAGGGGGGGTAACCCCCCCAACCCCCCCCCCAACGACACCACTGGTACCATTGGGGGGGACCCCTCCCCCACCCCCCCCCCAGCCACAGCACTGGTTCCGAATAGGAAAAAAAGGAAATATAAAATGGCTTGTTTTCGGTATTTTCTAACTTTAACTGCGGCAATTATGCTCAAAAAGCTGTATTCTGTTGTGTACGCAGGCCTAAACAACGTTTGACACAACAACACAGCCTTACCATACCACTAATCTGCGGTACGGTGAAGGTTGGGGGTGGGGTTCTATTTATGGGGGTCAATTAATGGGGGGTTCTATTTTTGATTTCGAGCCATTTAGTGGGGTTCAATTAATGAGGGGTTCTATTTCCGACAATACGGTAGATGTGCTAAATTCGTGCGTAGCGCGCGATTTTTTGCCTGTTTTGGGTAAAAAATACCGATTTCGAGCCTGACTTTTTTGGGGTCGATTGTTGTTGACGATAGATACATTGTTCCCAGAATTTGTTGACGATGGATAGATGAAATCAAAAAGGGTTGACGATAGATCGGTGAATTTGGGGGAGTGCCCCCCAAACCCCCAACCCCAAGTACCTTGCTTGTCCGGTCAACGTACCACTATCATCAGACCAGATGCCACTCAAAAATTTGTCCAACCCCAGCTGCCTGCGACCTCCGCCAAAAATCCCGAAAGGGATGAAATCTGCTTTCACTTCTGCAGGATCTCCACAAAACGAAGCTGTTCACCACCACCAGAATAAGGATTACAATAGCTTTTCACCTCAGCCTGCCGTCGATGTCGACGAGCAGATTCGAGCGAACGTCAACAGCAGCATCAGCAACACATGCAAACTCAACGACGACCAGAGATTATTTGTTCCGATTCGATTACCTCACTATTGTGGTCTGTCGTTGAACTGGTGCGGATAGAAAAGCGAACAGATGAGCGCTGCGTCCACCGCACAGGTTGGGTAATAAAAACCGCTTGCGTTCTATCGTCGAAAGCAAACGAAACGGCATAGTTGTAGTATTATTCTACACCCAGCTAGGTAGCTTGTCCCAGCCACCAAATCCCATACACTAAACCGAATTAAGCTGGCTCGAGCTACCCAAGAATGGTAAAAACGTGTTTTTAGGATATTCGTGGTAAAATCTTTAGCCACTCCCCCCCCAGGAAGCCAGCCAGTGCCAGTGTCGCCAAGGTTACATGGTCCAAAAAAAGAATCCTGCTTGGCCATGTTTTGTTTTTGAGCAGTTGACTCATTATCTGCCAACTGATTGTTACCGCCGCAGGAACGTATATTGGTGCCGCTGGCGAACGCTGAGGAAGAAACAGCGGATCTTCGTGAATCCGGCTCACAATCGCCGCCGAATTGCAGACGCCGCATAAATAGACCATTTCCATCGGTTGGTTGAACAGAATTATGGTGTCTTTAGATAACGTAGTACAACAGGCGTAACCTAAACCTAACTGACTTGGGTTTTTTTGTGTTCTTTGCACTTGTAGCGGTTGAGTCTTGCAAACTGCGCGAAACATTTTCCAGTTGCTTCTGTTATCTGCGCATTCAACACACCGCACGCACGTGATAGGTCCTCCACATATATCTTATCGCGTACGAAACGTGTTTCACAACAAAAAAATGAAACGGCACATAAAAAACGCAGACAATGTTCATTTCAATGGGGATCCAGGTGGGGTACAGGGCCCATGGCCCCCGTTTGGTCCATTTGGCACCTGAAGTGTGGGGCCACCGTTTCGGAGGGAAGGAGGAAAAATGACCTTGTACATCGCAGGATTTTCAATCTGATACACTTCAAAAGTCCAAAAATCGTGCGCTTCGCGCGTCAGATGCACCCTTTTTCAAGGAAAGTTGGCTTTCGCGCGCTAAAAATGCGAAAATTTCGATTGGCAGATGTTGTTGTATGATATTGATATTTGATATAAAAAGCGCGAAATCTAAACAAGCACTAGATAAAAATGACTTTTAAGAAATGAAACAAGCACCAGATAAAAGTAACTTTTCGGATTTGGCCCATCCCTAGGCCGAAAGATGGATCCGCCACTGGTTCATTTGCTAAAAAAATCTGCATTTACATGCACTGTGTTATTTCCACATACTTGCAGTTCAAACAAACGCAACGCGGTCGCAACAACAACCATCGATTTTCGCACCAAGAACGCCGCACAACAGACGGAGGTGGCTCGTCGTCAAGCAGCAACGGTGACGTGAAGACAATTGGTAGGCCGGGCTCGTTGAATTTTGAGTTGTTCGTGGGGGATGTATGGAATAATGGAGTGGAATAATGGATTGTATTGGAATTTGTAATGGTCTTGCGTCTTGCTTGACTTGAACCGAAATCACGAATATTTTGCAGAAAATATACATGAGTGTGCCTTATATTTTAAATGAACGTCGGCTGCGTTGAGTGTCACTGGAAAGAACTTAAAAAGCGCTCAAGAATAAGTAGTCATGCAAAGTAGTGTGGCGTGAAGGGTCTGGGGTGCAGGGATCACCCAGTTAATACTCGCTGAAAATAATTACCATGAGCCGCCAGATGGCAAACTCAAGTGACTCAGAAAAATATGACTAACGTGTTTTTCGGCAGGCAGGGGGATAAAATGAGTAAAACAGAATGGAGACACCGAAAAGGTGTAGAAAGTTGTATTCTTGTGTCCATTTTGTTGAAGAGCCCTTGAATTCAGTGAATAGAGCCAAAAATTTCATCAACGAGCAAATGAGGAAACCTTCGCCTGTGTTTTGGTCCAAAACATGATGTTAAGTATTTTTCAAGCTGTCGGTTTTTTAAAGTGTCAAGTCAGTTACCCGCTGGCTACTTTTCAAGCAGAAATCAGCCAATGATGATTGCAGACACGAACCAATTGTCGGTCGATTCGCACAACAACGTCGACCAATCAGCGCAACATCACAATCGATTTCTGTCCCCGCGACGACGCAAGGGACAGACGAGGGTGCGAAGTCCGGGCTCACGTTCAACTGGCAGCGAGATGGATTCGACGTTCAGTGATATGGGTGGTACGTGGTGGAGATTGTTTGATTGTTGGTTGTTTGGGGTGTGGCAACCAAACTTGCCATTGCGAGTGTCTGACAGCTCTAGCTGCCACTGCTGTTGCGAAGATGGCAAAGAATGATAAGAAACGGCACGACGACTGACTTGAGTGTTCAAGACTAAATGTTTCGATGTCTCCACAAACTATGATTGTTGTATTCGTTGGACACAAGATCATAAATTCACATTATTCTCGGATGACGCTGCCAATCATGCCATTTACTCGGTTTACCTATTTGCTTGCAGGTTCGCTCGAAGACCTCGTATCGACGTTTGACGAGCGAATCACGAGTTGTTTCAAGAATGTCAGCGAACCAACGGAGAATCTGGCACCGGTGCAAATGCGATCACAAGAGGAGATTATGAATGAATCACAGTCAGTTGAATGTTGCATCTATTTTTTGTTTGTTTTTATTGTGATGTGCCTGCAGCCTGCTTCAACATTGTGTCCGTCTGAGATCGTCCAAAGGCATTGGTCGGTATCGAACTGGTCTTCGTCACGTGTTTTTGTATGCGGGAGACTCATTAGTGCCACAAATGTGACCAGCGTAAAAGTTCTTTAGTTGTCTGGGCACTCATCAAGCTGAGAACACAACAGTGCAAAGATGGAACAACCACCACTCAGCTCATCTGGGGCACTTCTGCACTGATGGAAGTTAAATGTATGTGTATCCTCGTCCCTCGAAGTATCCTTGATACAAAAAAGGCACCTGGCCGTGGCCAGTGACCAACGCAAGATGCATCCGATCATCCAGTTTGATACCTTGCCATAAGCTCACCTATCTGGGAGGGAGCAACATTTCGCTGCCGAAACTCACTCGCTTGTCACGACTTACCAACCAACCAGCGCTATAATTTACAAAAAAACGTTCAGCTGATCCCTGCTGCATGTCCAACTACCCGCTTCCCACATGCATAAACTATGTATGCCAACCAACAGGCACGCAAGTCATCGAACACCCAGATCGAACGGCGGGCACCGCTTTTTCTCTTTTTTTCAATTTTTATAGTTTTAATTCCATCGCGTGACTGCCTAGTTTTTTTTGTTATTGTCGCCACCGTTTTCTGCAATACTAGCGCCCCACAGAACCTCGTAAAGTAACTGATGAGATGTGCACAAAGTTGGGGGTCAAAATGAAAAAGTCAGGTGCCCCATCGCTGATGTGCTTGCGTGACTTGAAATGAATGTCTATGTGCACCGGTGTTTTGTGCAGTTGTCTTGGCTCTGCTGGAACGTTAATCTATTTTTTCTGCTTATCATGTCGGTCTGGGGCCGTTCGCGTTTTTCTTGATTAACGCGGGACTGAGCTGGATTGGCCACTGGTCATACATATGTAGAGCAAAAATACGAGACAGCATCAAGGCAAAAAATAGGCATGACGCAAAGTAGGATGCACAACTTGACAGTCTTCTTAAAATTCCCAGATGGGAAACAACGCAACTTTAACATAAAATACAACTATGGCTGGTAATGCCTAAGACCTGAGCCACATTGTCCGCTAAAGTGTCTTTTTATTCCTGTCTTGCGCCCTTAGTGCTGTTAACGTTGAGAGGCACACACATGCATACCACGTGCACATGGCTTGCGCGCGTTATAGTGACAGACAACACTTTAGTAGCTCTGGGGAGCGTTGGTGCTTAAGTCGGTTCACTAGCGGTTTTGTTTTTGCAGTCGTTTTCTGTATGTAAGCTAAAGCTAGCCACTGCCTGGGCTATGCTAGAAATGATGCCAGAAGTTCCAAGGATTAAATTTCGTCTTCTGCGCCGTTTGTCCGCGGAACTTGAACTTTCACGCTTAGGACCCCTCAGCTAAACGATTAGAGCACAAGTTTTCGCTATTTTCGCTCGTGCAAACGAATGAGAACACTTGCAGCTGTGATATCATGATAGTTGTTTACGTTGTTGGATCGATATCAAGTAGAGTGGAGAGGAAAGGGCAAGGGGGCTTGGCAGGCTAAGCATTGTTTGGCCTGGTTAGTTCTGGGATCAAACCCCGGCGGACGGGGCAACATCAAAGCGGCGTCGTGGGTCAACCCAGCCTTCCATCCCTGAGAAGGGTCGGTAAATGGGAAGCAACAATTGCTGCGGGTAACAGGCACCTACCCATTGGAGTCACCGGCAATCGGGTTGTTGGTAGGTCCCTCGCGGAGCCTAAATTCTGCGGAACGCCTTTACCTTTTAAGCCAACACAACAGCGACCATATTTCCATCCTTTTAGATTTTGCTATAGTTCATGGTTCACTTTGAAACATAAACGAGCATACAAAAAATAGCAAATTTAGCAACATATTTCACTTTTTTAGGACCGTTGTGCTCGAATATACCTTACATTTTCTTAACAGTTGAACTTCACCACCAGAGACTCACATTTCAAACCATCACCACACACAAATATCTGTCCATTCCACCTCACCTCACACGGTACGAGCCGGGACCAAACACACACATACACGCACGTGGCAAACGTCAAAGTGTCACATTGTACTGATGCGATGACATTTGAAATGATGCACCAAAACACACGTTTATAATCGAATTGACAGGACCAGAACAGCTGTGCGGTTTCCAAACAATGCGCTGGCCGATCAAATTAGTCGTTTGTGCAGGCTGTTTTTGTAGCCGATTTAAATGAACGTCTGGTCTGGCTGGCACAACGCAGATAACAACGCATGAGGAAACTATTCTGGACAGATGGCTCGTTTGCGTTCCGGAATTTGTCATGTTTTCCCCCCATCGGACTCATGAACCAAGCCGAAACGAGTCCCAAGTTATTTTTTCGTCGTGTCATGTCATGCGCAAAACGACTCGCTTCATGTCTGTCTGCGTGAATGTTTGTTCTCTCTTTGTCGGTGAACTGCAATGTCACTCAGCAAACTCACTAACGCTGCTGATGAGCCTTGTCTGGATGCAAGGATTGTGGCAAGTGCTTGGATGACTGGGTTAACTGGACTTGCAATGCTGCAAGTATTTGTTTGTCAAACACACGGAGGAAAGGGGTGGGATACGTACGCGCTGTTGTCACAGATTTTCTGCACCGAGAACAGAGAACGCTTGTTGGTGCTGTGCTGACTCATATCATGGACTGGACGGATATGAAATTCACACTCTTGGGTCACTTCTGTGAAAAGCAACCTCATGTAATTTGGTCAAATTAGCCCCCAACACATATACAGCGTCCAAAGTAGCACGACGAACAATTATGGTGGCTTGTTTGCGGTGATTATGTGGCCCGACGAGTTTTGTGCATTCGCATTCGTGTCTGACAAACGTCAGCCTGCTTCACAGCACGCACAGTTTGGCTGTTAGAATTTCATTTTAGAATGATGTCGTCTTGCTTGCGTGTGCCCATTACAATCTGCTGTGTGTGCGTTTGATTGGAAGCGGCTCTGTTTTAAGCCACGGCACGAGCAGTGCGCTACTGTGCATGCACCATAGGACAAGGACCATAAAACTGCTTTTTCTGTCTCTGGCTCTGGACAGTGGGAACCTACTGTGCATGCATGTGTGGCTTGGAGTGTGACTTGCCTGGCTTGAGCCCTTGAGCCATAGTAGTGCCTCCCAGTTTTAGACACCAGTCAGTCAAGCTCTATGGACAGCTATAGTTCACGGACTGTGTTTTTGGTCTCACACCCGAGCTGGGTTCCGTGCTGGCTGGAGTATTCCCATGTTAGCGCATGTCAGTGTGCGTGTGTTGCTTGTGTCCATGCACGCGGGTGACTTGCACTTGCTGGACCGGTCCTGTATTCTTATATGGTCATGTCAGGGACCGAGCATACATGAGCTATTACTATATCAAGCTGACTGTGGAACCGTTGTCTGGCTTTCCGGACGACTAAAACTGCTCCGGGAGATATATTGCGAAATTTGAGTGCATGCGGCCATACTTGTCTGAATGGCCTTTTGGGTGTGATTTAAACGGACAATCGGCAGAACACATGTGATGCGTACTATTTGTGTCAGCTGACTGACTGTTATTTGGCTCCCGGATTGGTAAACTGAGTTTTTGAGCAAGTTCTGGTCAGTTCTGCTGGCACATGTGGCCCTCAAGAGGACATTTTGTCAATCCGTGGTTTCTGGATTGAAGCTGACCGTGCAAAACTTTTCTTCAGCTATTGTGTTTCCCGAAAATACAAGTGCTGTTGTAACGGAAGCGGAACTATAATTTCGGGTTGTTTGTTTGTTTACTGAAATTCGAATATTGAATGAAACTGGGTCATAGAGAGACTTTGAAATGACAAAACTTTCAGTAGGCAGTACCATATGTACAATACGCTTTTGATGGGACAACGCTCCAGTTTGATTGAAATTTTGAGTTTTGGCGTGATTATAATTTCGTGCAAGTATTATCGAGCGGGCAGCTTGGCAGGGGCCGATTTGGAATTGCTAGGCTGTTCTCAAACACTAGTGCGGTATACGTACATGTGTAGCGGACTTGTGGAAAACGTTTACAGACCGGAAAACATACATATGTATACCTATACCTAACTATCGCGAAATTCCACTTTGTGCTTTGCTTCCTCTCCGTTTGTTTGTGTCAGATATGCAATCAGTCATGTTCAATCACACTACTTGTATGGGAATCCTGTGTGATTCTGAATGTCATGCGCTATACGTAAGCCATGCATGCACAGTGGTTAGCGGCTTCGGCTTGTGTGAACGACGCGTTACTGTACCTATATTTTCATTGCAAACTGACCATTATAAGCAGTTGCGTAACACTGGAGGGGGGGTTGACTAATAAGCTTGATGGACACAACATGCGGTGGACAAACAAACATGACACACGCAAGCACACACCTAATCAGGGTGAAATTTATTGTTGGGCACTGGTTAGGTACAGGGCTTCGGGCTCATGTACTGTACGTACCACGTAGGGGAGGAACACCTGCGGTACCCAATAAACAGGTAGTTGTCCGTACCTAGTGCCTGTGCATAAGAACGCAAACGCAGCACACGTACGCACCTAGTGTTGCATATGTACATGGTTGTTGGAGTTAAAATGTGAAATTGCAAATTACATTTCTGTGTCACTGAACTGCGGGTGGGCTCTGACAACTGGGAGGGAGGGGACTAGCAAATCCGTAATTTGCGCCTGGCTGTCTAACCAGACAGATACCCTCCAGAGTTAGGGACGGGGTTCATTATGCCTTAGTTTCCTCTAACACATCGCATTGAAAGGTTACGTAGCACATGAACATAATCAGAAACCAAGTCTTGGCATACGAGTTCCAACTTGCTCTGACTTGGGCCCGTACTGGCGTAGTGCCTGAAGGAACACTTGAAATCCTGTGGTGACTATACACATGTATAAACGTGGTATGTATCCGGTAGTGTGTTTGTTTGTATGTAAATGTATGTTATGGAATCGAGCCCACATACGTACGAGGTACATTGTTATGGCATCCAAGCATGAGCATGTGCCTTCATTGTGCAGCCAGTTTAATTCAATTTCACCAACGGCGCATGTGTCGAGCTGGGACCTGGCTGCCTGTGCGGGTGTAATGTCCGGTTTTGGGGTTGCATTTGGCGACTAGCAGCGCTTGATATAGGAAATGCAATGCTCTTGTGTCTTCAGTGTGTGTGTGAGTATCCACACAGTCCGTATTGTCGTCACGTGCCTTGTCTGACACGACATGTGTGTGAAAGGCAGGGGATTTACTTACTTCCGCATGCATTTGGAAATACCTTGCGTAGCATGCTGTTCATCGAGTATTTTGGTCACATATTAAACTAGGGTTGGACACGATGGCATATGCACAGTGGGATCTTGGTGGAAATAACGTTTCTCTTTTTAACTGTGTGTCGACATGGTGCGCTCGTCGGTGTCTGCCTTCAATGTGGTTCCTCCTGATATTGTTTACCACTTTTTGAGTCCTCTCCAGTTGCGCTGAGTTTGTTTGGAGTGAACTGCTGTTTATGCAGAAAAACTCTAGCGGGGAAGCATATTTACATAAAATAATAAGAAATAGCGATGTGTTGGCGGTTGTGGTGATACTTGACTTTGGCTTTCGTGCTTTCTGCTTCAGTCCGAAAGCACACGCACTATTCGGGTGTTCTTTTAAGGGTTTGTTTTATGGGATGGCCAAAATTTGACGCACGTAGCGCTCCAAAAACTGTTTTCCGAACCTTGTTTTGTCTGAAACAATTGACAACAAGACCAACGATCATTCAATTTGTGCGTTCGGTGTTCGTTCAAAAGCAGAAAGGTGAAAAAAGTCAGCCGCCAACCAAGCAACAAGACATAACATTCACGCTTTAACTGACGACAGCTGTCTTGTGTCAGTGTCCGAATACGCAGATAACTGACACGTCGTAAAAACACAACGGTGCTAGGGGCCACAACATTTTGACCAGGTTTTGAACGGAATAGGTGCGCTTCTGGTGTACGTCTTGGGGTCAGCAGCTGCACAAAATATTGTCAAGTATGCAATTTGAAAATTCTGAACTCAACAAATGTTGAATTGAGTTGGGACACCTGCTGATGCTTTAATGGGAATCGCCGAATGGCTTGGGCGGTGGTGTTGATCTGTTGAGTGCTAAAAGTGGGCGATAACGATAATGTAACTGTTTAGAAGTGCACTTTGAGAATGTGGATGGGGACAATTTTATGTAACATGCTACAACATGGGGGAAGAAAGCTTTTTTCCAGATGTTGCACCATTAAAATGCCCTGTTCGTGCCAGAAATGTAGATTGCTTTGCTTCCAACGCTGCTACGTGCTACATATGTCACAAAGTGCCAACCTAACATGAAACGCAAATCCACAACAATAACAAATACAACGATGATCAAGCTGCACCACCCCAAAACAAATCACTCGGATTCTGATCCCATTCACTTTTCAGAATCTGGTGGACGCTAACGGGCAATTTCGGCAACATTTTGCCGCTGGATTGGACAAAGACGACGGCACGCGAGAAACAACTGCCAGCGTTGAATCTGCAGCCAAAGGTGTGATGTGATCATCTGGCTTCCTATTTTGTTACCTTTGATTGTCCGCAAACGGGTGCTTATTTCGGGGACACACGTCTGGTATTTCAGAAAAAGATAATTTTCCAAATAAGCCCCCATGTGTAGTTCAAGCATATGAAGCATTGCTAAAAATGACCAAAGATCGTCCGAAAAAGTACCCACTGGGAATGATCATTTCTGGCCTTTCATCAAGCTACTCGTGTTTGGTCAACAACACATATCCACTTGTGTTATTTCCACTTCTGCTTCTCAGTTAGCAAACGCTGGGAAAGACGTGTGAAATCCACAATATCAGCATATAAAAAAAGTGAACGCTATAAAGTTTAATGTTTGCAGTCGAGTCGCAGCGAGCGCGACAGTGCAACAGGGGGCAGTGACGAAGAAGACGAAGAACTGGCTGCTGCACTGGATATGCACTCAATGGTACATTGGGGAAGGCTGTCTTTTATCTTTCAAAAAATTGTAATTGTTCCGAACTGCATGATTTGGCTTGGTGATGGTGACATCAGTAGTTATCTATATAAATTTATATAAACTTCGGTAATTTCAAGATTATTCATTTGCTGATGATATCGACCAGCGAAAAAAGCCCCTGAATGCTGTTTCCAGCCGATCACCCATTTTCACACCGGTCAAAATTAATTTCACGATTAAATTTTGGTAAATGTGCTCACCAGACAAAACGTGACATGGACCACTTTCCTGCCGTGTCCCACCATCACGTTTGCTGCATGCTCACACAAATTTATGTTGCTTTTGCATGCTTTGTCATGCAGATAGAGGCAATCCATGGCATTCTTCCAGGTCGGCCAATCGCCGCACAACGAGGGCCAGCCACAAACGGCCGAGCAAGTGATCGAGGAAATCGATGAGATCATGCAGGTAAACAGACTGCCGACTATTTATGCGTCTAGTGAAACATCACCTGACCATATGATCACCCTGATGATTCAGGGTTCGGCATTCACGACGGCGACAAGCAGCACCGATCAAACAATGGAATCGGTCGATAGTCTGTATTCGTCGATGAAAAGTCCATACCCATTCAGTGCGATGGGCCAGAGCGGGCTGGCGGCCAGCAGGGATCCCGCTGATCTCGAGGCCAAACTCAGAGAAGCCACTAGTTTGACCAGCTCGGCTGACAGTGAGTTTCGGAGAATTTGTGCTCGATTTTTTTACTGAACTACGTACTCGGAATTGAATGTCGTCGTGCTTCATTTGAGATTTTAGGCCTACCATAGCCGCAGTCAGATTTTTTGTTAATTCAATCACTAACGCCTGTTCTTTTTTCCTCACTGCCTCAGGAGAATCTGGTAAGTGTCTATGAATGTCCTGTGGTTTTGTGTTGTTGGTACTGTATTGGTGTTGTTCAAGTGTTGTTCTAAATACTAGACGGGACCCGTGCCTACGGCCCGGCTACAGCGCCGCGCCCGTGCCGTGCCCCCCCCCCCCCCGAAGACCCGTTAGCATACCCAAAGCTACCCGTGAAAATTGACCCGTCCGCCGTTCCGAGGGGCCACATGCATACACACATACATATAGTCCAACAACAGCTAATGCAGAATTTATGTCCACTGCGTTTGCCTGATCCGCCAAGCACATAACGCGTGATGCAACATTATAAACACACCCACGCAGCCAGCCAACACACACAAGCTGACTGCCTGTCTGTGCTTGTAATGTTGCATTACGCGTTATGTGCTTGGCGGATCAGGCAACGCAGTGGACATAAATTCTGCATTAGCTGTTGTTGTACTATACATATGTACGTCTTCCTGTTTTAGTAGTATAGATGTGCTGCTCAACACAACAACAACGCATTGCCAATTGCAGACCTAATCCAATTGCCCTACAACAAGCTGCTGGCTTTGCAAGGCGAGCTCGAATCGCTGATCCAGGCCTACAACGAAGCACTCGTGCAGGAACTGGCGTTGAAAGACGAACTGGAGTATGAGAAAGAGATGAAGAACACATTTATATCGTTGTTGTTGTCGGTGCAGGTGAGCTATATTGACATGCACAGGTTTTTCTACCATCTTTTGGTGAAGTATCCATCGCTATTTTATGTCCAGGAACAAAATTGAGTGGCTGGCTGAATGAAACTGGTACAGTCAACTCCCGTTTATACTCACTAAAGAACCGGTTTTTTTAGATTTTGGGAAAAATTTGGGAAAAGACAACCGCACTGTATAAGGATAGAGCAACTCAAATAAGGTGTTTTGAAAGCCTTCCAATGTTCGTACAGGTAAATAGTATGGTGTCAGATAGTGTTTTAAACACTCACTATCATCAAAACAGTGCATAATTACATCACCAGCTTCCGACCAAAGTAGGTCCGAAGAAAATATTTCTTCGTTTCGACAAAAATTGGCAAATTTTGCGAAATTGAACTGGTGTGCCCGGCGGCACCTAAAGTTTTTCTTTCGTTTTTTCACACCCCAGATGGATCCGGTTTTCTTCAGTTTATTTTCGTCTTTTTTATCCGCAAGTATACCCCGTTGTAAGAAATTTCGTTGTAGGAATTCCCGCGTCATAAAAAACAGGTTTTCATGTCCCATTATCCCGGCTGTGTATAAAAGATACGTTATAGGAAATTCTTCGTAAAAAATAAGAAACAAAATTTCGTTTCCCGAGCCGTTTCTTGTAACAAGGCTTGACAGTACTTGGAACTTTGCCATAAATTACGACTCGAAGCGAGGTGCAAATTTCTCGATTGCAAAGATGATAGTGTTAATGTAAGGGACAAAAATCTTTCGAATCCGTCTGCAATGGATTTGCGTTGAGCACAGTTTCAACGAACGTATAAGCATAATCGAATACTCCATTTTTGACCATTTCACACTTTTTTCAACAAAAAATTCAATAAAATACTCTCTGCAGAACAAACGCCGTCAATGGATTGCGGAAAAGAAAAGGACGAAATCATACGGCGGCAATTCAAATGGAAATCCTGAAGCTGCGAAAAGCTCGGACAAACAAGCACTGCCACAGGTGTGTGGGATAGCGCAGTCAGTTGGTGGTGATTCTTTGTACTTGGGACTAAAAGTTTACAGGTTCAAATCACCTGGGTCTGAATTTTTCGTTGCTGATATTGTAAAATAAGAATGGTGCGTTGGGCACTGGGTTGGCTGTAAAACCTAAGTTACATCGCCAGAAACTTGGCCCTGCAGTTTCAGTTTTGGCTGGATAAATGTTTTATAGATTGCCTAAGTGCGCCACCGATTTTCGCTTGTTTCTTCACCGATTTTCGCTTGTTTCTTAGCCATGCACTGCATCGAAAAAATGTAATGAATTATGAAAAACAAACAAAAAAATAAAAAAAAAAAAAAAAAAAAAAATTCTAATAATTAGTATCCATAACAATTTCAAAGTATCTATTTACAAAGGTTATTCAATCTTTCCAGTTCTGCACCACCGTACTTCCGTATCAAGAGGGCGCCGGCCCACCCAACAATGCCTCGCTGCAAGCACTCATTAGAAGTCGGTATTTTCTCATTTAGAACAAAATGTTTTCTTTTATCTTCTTTAAAAATGTCGTTTTCTTATTTCAGTACTGAAAGCGGTGAACGAGGATAATCCACAAGTACCGAACATGTTGACTGATTATATTCTAAATGGTTGGTACAATTTGTCTTATGTTACATGTGAGGGCTGATAATAATGATAACTTTGTGATGAAAATAAAAGTGAAATTTGGAAATTTCACAACTTATAATGATCCAACATTTCAGTGGTATGTCCATCGGCCGAAGGCTCCGTGTGATGTTTCACAGCCAACATAAACTTCGACTCAATGAACACTCAGCAACACGCCACCCAGAGGTCCAGGCATCGGAATTGCTTCGGCCCATTTCTGAATGAAGTATTGTTTGATTTGAGCCAAGTTACTAATCGTGATTCTGAATTGTTCGTATCGAATTTGATTGTATCAGTGATTGCATTTGTGGAACACCGCAACGCCCGTCTATTTCCAGTGGCGTAGCAAGGGGGCGCCGTGACAGCTACACATTTTTTTGCCAAAACAAGTCAAACGTTGAAAAAGCACCAAGTAAAAAGGTTTTTTAAATTATAATGACCCCTGGGCAAAGCGACTTCACCCATGGCGCCCCCCCCCTAAGACCAGGCCCAGCTACGCCCTCGCTTTTTCTGATTTGTATGCAGACCTCTGGACAATCTTGACGCTGTGTTATTATATAAAGCTGACGTGAAACATCAACAAAGCGTTGCATTTGGCAGTTGCTCTTTGCAATGTTGTTGGATACTGGCACCTGAACCTGAAAAGTCTCTATCCGAGCCCGGTTTGTGATTTTATGTGTTTTCGCATTATTTTTCATTTGGTTGCATTATTCTCAACACATAATCTTGTAATGCGGCTTTACTTGCCACGCTCGCCAAGCGCTTAGTCTTTGGATAATCTGTTTTGTTTTGCTTGATTTGTTGTCGTGAGGAAATGCATTTATAGCCGATATTGTACATTTTAGCATTTGATGATTATTTTGTAAAGTCACCATATTTGTAATGTTTTTGGTTTCTCAGTTTTTATGCTCGCTAATGGGTTAACATTCAATCAACTACGTTATCCGATTTATCGTGCAATTTGCTTCATACGCTGTTATTTTCAATGATCTTGTCCATAATTTAGCTTTAAATTAAGTAGTTGTGTATTTATTGTGCATATATTTGTGCCATGTATAATAATCGAGCTCTGAACTATTATAACCCTAATCAGATGTTTTCACAGAAATTAGGGTAAAATTTTCGTCCACTTGTAGTCCAACTTTATGAGTGTAAACGCGAGGCTTGTTTTTGGAGATTTTCTTCCTCTAGGTATTCGAACAATCGTTAGTTTGCAATGATTTTTGTAAATTGGTGTTTTATGCCTATTTTTGGTTGAAATACATTTATGATATCTCGTTGTAAGGTGCTTTTGTATTTCCTGCTTTGAGAACTTAACATCGCCTCCCGTTGATGCCGTTGTTAATTTTGTAATTTTGTTCCAAACAGGCGTAAAATTATGATATTTTCGCGCCTCTCGTGTATTTGTAGGCATTCCTTTTTTGTTCATTTTTTGGAGAAAAATCTTTCAAAGTCAACCTACAAGTGCGCCGTCCCTCCGCTATGATTGTCTCTGAATTCGATTCCGTTTGAGTTTCGTTGTTTATTTTTTTATCTCAAAATATTGTGCAACTGCGCTGTTTTTCTTGGTGGAATGCATAAAAGTATAACGAAATCCATCAGAATGTCGTTTGACGCATGCTCCATTAAATAGTTTTTGGTATGGGCGCCGTAATTTTCGTCATAGCCGTGTGTACCTTCTGGTCCGTCCATAAACCTTGACCTCACCACCGCTGGTATTTGGACAAGTTTTGTGCTGCGCGCAGTAGGTAGACAACCGAGGTGACAACGCAGCGCAAGTTTGCTCGGACACAAACACAGAATGTGTTGAATTGTGGTTCGTGCTAACGCAGCAATATTGTTATGGCAAGGTTTTGGCCGTTGAACGTGTCAGTCAGTTTTAATTCTGGTCATTGCTGAAGGCGTAGCGGGTGGCCGATGTTTCAGGGGCGACGCATAAAAAATCACAGACCAATTATTGTCAGTACAACTTTTAACTTTGCTCTGGGCAGTAGTGGTTGGCCAGCGTCAGTGTGCATGCACCAGGTGGCCACGTGAAAAGACGCGTGTTGATTAGAAACAAACCTGATGTACAGATTGGAAGTGTGTCTACGCGGTTGCATTTTTATTGTGCAACTTTGAGGCGCAGCCAGACCGCGCTCCCGTAGCTCAGTTGGCAGAGCAACTGGCCATACAGGCTTGAGACTGGGAGGTCGGAGGTTCGAGTCCGTCCGGGAACATTGGCGTGGCGGTTCACAGGGGCTTAGCTGGGTCTGAATTTAGGGGGTACCTGGACAAAAGTCATTTTTATCCAGTGCTCGTTCAAAACTCTGCACCTATCAAACCATGTATCATTCAAATCAGTCGCGAAAATTTTGACTTTTTTGTTCCCGAAACCACCAAAACCCAGTAAAAATGCATGCGTGTATTTTACGCTCTCAGCGCCCAATTTTTTGACATTTGCAGTGTTCAAGAGCTAAAGCCTTTTTCCTTTTTAAAAGTGGGAGGCCTTTTTCCTTCTCGTAACTTCTGGGAGGGGTACGGTGGTGGCCGGGCAATTGAGCAAGACCAGTTTGAGCAAGACCACTTTGAGCAAGAAAAAAAGAGCAGAGCCAAAAGGGCAAAGCCCAAATAAGGGCAAGACCAAAAGGGCAAAGCCCAAATAAGAGCAAGACCAAAAGGGCAATACCAAAAGGGCAAGACCAAAAGGGCAATACCAAAAGAGCAATACCAAAAGGGCAATACCAAAAGGGCAAGACCAAAAGGGCAACGTCCAAAAGGGCAAAGTCCAGACCAAAGTCCAATTATCGCATTACAATACGTTGTTCAGTCAGGCAATTGATTCCACATTATATTTGTAGCGTTTTAGTATAGCATTTTATAGCATTTAGCATTACATTTTGCTGTCACCTTACAAGATCAGGAATAAATCATAGCTTTCTTGGGTCAATTGTACCTATCCTTGTGAGCTGTGTCTTCATGAGTTGACTTATTTTTCTTGGTAGCAAATATTCTGCCACAGTGCTGTAAATCACTTAGTTGACTCAAGTTTCACCGTGCAGAAATGCATACAGGCACCTGCAAAGCTGCGAATGTCAAAATGCTGATGTCACCGCTGACCTGGCAACACAACATGTCGAAACAGTCAATGAAACCAGGGTTGGAAAAAAAATTTTTTTAAACAAGTTTTTTTTTAAAAAAATTTTTGTTTTAAAAAATTTTTTTTTAAAAAGTCTGAGATTCGGGGAAATTTTACCAAATTTGCCTAAAAACGCGCAAAATCGCGAAAAAATGCAACTTTAATTGACAAGTCACTTTCGTGACTTGGTTTGCATCACTTACATATGTAGGGTGTTTATAGTCAAACCACCAGCTCATGAGACGACTTTTTTCAAAGCTTGCCTGGCCGGACTCAAAAATGCACCGGTTACACGGGTTTTCGCAAACAAAAGAAAGAGATCGTGCTGAGAGACATGATGACAACTTCCAGCTGGCTGACCTCAATTTGTTGCGTGCTTACGCGAACAGCAGCGTTGTTCAACACACAAATGTTTTGGGAGTCAAAAGGGAATTTACGCACCGAGGTGGAGAGCGTACTTTAAAAAATACATACGTTTCTCTTTCTTTCATTTCCGAAACACGTGGAACCGGAACATTATTGGATCCGCACAAGTCAACTTCAAAATAAGTCGTCTCATGAGTTCGTGGCTGGACTATACTG
This sequence comes from Rhynchonema sp. JSB1_4, assembly GCA_030248065.1. Classification (NCBI taxonomy): domain Eukaryota; kingdom Metazoa; phylum Nematoda; class Chromadorea; order Monhysterida; family Xyalidae; genus Rhynchonema; species Rhynchonema sp. JSB1_4. The sequence goes on from JASAMV010006885.1 coordinate 27,157, forward strand.
CTGTTTCACTGTATGAATTGTGCCTTTCTTGAATATCAAGGTTGTGACACGTTGCATGACATATGAATATCGTGGGGTGATCCGTGATCACCGTTTCAATGAAAAGCAGTGTGTGATTTTTAACAGTAAAGGCAATCTACACCAACACGAGCCCGATTTCGAAGGTGGTGTGTATTCAAAACGAATAGAAAGAGAAAATCATCATGCTCCACTTTGTATTCTTCAACGTGTAACATTTCCCAAATCAGCAGCCACGTGTGAATGTTTCACTATTCTGCCAGCTGCGAAATCGGGCTCGTGTTGGCGTGGTTTGCCTTTATATACGTAGTTTACCATCATTGTTGCGTATTTGCTCATGGGCGATGCCCACTGAGCAGGCGTGTTCGCACCAAACCTCGTCCGCTCAGCTGATGTTTTTGCATTGGCACAGACGCGCGGTATCCACGGCCACAGCTTTCCCTCTCTTTGAAGCAATGCATTGCACGCATGAGAAACAAAATTCAAAATGCAGAGTGCTAAAAAACAAGGTGAATTTTACACCCTAAAGCGCTACAAACAGTGGAATCAAGGTCCAATTGCCTGAACAACGTGTTGTAGTGCGATAATTGGACTTTGCCCTTTTGGTCTGGACTTTGCCCTTTTGGTCTTGCCCTTTTGGTCCTGCCCTTTTGGTATTGCCCTTTTGGTATTGCCCTTTTGGTATTGCCCTTTTGGTATTGCCCTTTTGGTCTTGCTCTTATTTGGGCTTTGCCCTTTTGGTCTTGCCCTTATTTGGGCTTTGCCCTTTTGGCCTTGCCCTTATTTTGGCTTTGCCCTTTTGGCTCTGCTCTTTTTCACTTGCTCAAAGTGGTCTTGCTCAAAGTGGTCTTGCTCAATTGCCCGTGAGCCGGGTACGGTACCCTCTGAGAGCGGCTGAAGGGTACTGTACACCAGATACCCCACGCTACTGCGCTTGTGCAGATTCGGCACCGTACCGATTAAATCCCGTATCACTCAAAGCAGTGGAAACGCGCGTAGCGCGTGAAAATATTCTGACTTTTTTGTTCCCGGAACCATCAGAAGCTACATACCTGACGCGCGAAGCGCTCGATTTTTTACTTTTGAAGAGTTCGAGAGTGAAAATCGTGCGATTTAGGGGTCCTTTTCCCTGCTTCGCCACTAGCGGTTCAAAGTTCACACTGATCACAACAAAACACCTAATCATTTCAGTCATCTGTGCGCTGCATCATTTCCTTATTTCAATCAATCAGCTATAACGTAGCCAGCAACACTTGTCATTTTGCCGAATGTCACGTGTTCACCATATTTTATCACTAGTGATAGTGGATTCAATTTCTTTCATATCGCTTTCTAATTCAATTTGTCTCAAAACGTTTTGAACACGTCGATTGGAAATCACGCCGCCGTATTTATGCCCAATGGAATCAGAGGTCGCAATCGGGCCGCCCCGACCCCGTTCCGGGCCGCAGATTTGGAGGGTCGGGCCGGGCCGGGCCGGGAATCCCGGCCCGAAGCTTCTGAAGTGACTTATTTTACTGAAAAAGTAGGGATTTTTTTGTCAAAAATGCGAAAATTTCTGACGGAATCGGCAAATACATAAGTGATCAGTATTGTCTATCTGACGACTTTTTCATGGAAGACAATGACTTTTCAACCAAAAAAATATGTTCAAAAAATCGCAAAAATTATGACAAAAATTGAGAGGTCGGGCCGGGCCGGACCGGAGATTTGGGGGCTCGGGCCGGGCCGGCCAAACCCGGCCCGATTGTGACCTCTGAATGGAATGTTTCTAAAATGCGCTCTAAATACGTTCGAGCAACCCAACCTTCTTTTGCTTATAGCAGGGTTGGGCAAAAAAAACGACATCGTAGTTTTTTCTTAAAAAAGGTTTTTTAAAAAAACGTCTGGGTCGTTTTTCGTTTTTTTAAATCCTGAATTTCCATGATTTTCCCTGATTTTTTCAGGGAAAGTACCTTGATTTTCATGGAAAATCAATTTTTTGTCCCATTTTTTTCAAAAAATTTTCGACCAATTTTTACTTTGTCGAAATACGTCGATATACGGAGTTTGACTTTCAATGATGACCCCGGCCAAAGTTGGTCCCATGATGCGGGTCTGATATGGGATCTTAACAACTCGCTTGAAAAGGGTTGAAACCAGTTTATTTTGCCTCAGAACACATAGAATTACTTCATTTAACCACGTTTTCTTCCCAACATAAGCGTTTTCCATTTTTTTGGGGGCATATTTGGTCATCTGGGCGTTTTTTAAAAAAGCATTTTTTTAAAACGTTTTTTTTAAACGAATTTTTGAGAAAAAAACGTTTTTTTGCCCAACCCTGATTATAACCACCCTTTGTGCATATGTGGTAAAACTAACCATAGCGGAGTGGGATTTCCATATTGTGTCGTTGGTTCTTTTGGAATGTTCATGTACTTCTTTCGTTTTCGCTGCGCTTCACATCACGACAGAATTTCTACTTTTTCTAGAATGGGTCAGATCAGATTCACAAACACATTAAAAAACGCTCGTCGTGAATTGGTTGTCCGAATGTTAGGACGAGTTGTTCTTTTCGAGTCAGTCAGTCAGTTTTTTTAGCAGCATATATAGGTAGTTGATCGGAATTAGTACTCGGAAAAAGAGCTAAGGACAACGATGGAAACCTTTTTGTTGTTCGTGGTTTCGGCTCAAATGCATTTCACTTGTGGTTCGTTTTGTGTTCATGGACATTCATTATATCAGATTAGGACTATCAGCAACCGTGTGATGTATCTGTATGTCTGGTACAAATGTTCATTCTGATAAAAACGCCAGCTCGCAAAAGAAACACGTTGTATACCGACCATAAGTTCCTATTCATAACAGATGTCCCCTCTTAAAAGTAGCCGCTCGGTACGAGAGCGCAGGCTCGCCTCAGTAGACCGGATTTGCTTTGGCTTTGGCTTGCTTACCAGGCTTGGGCCGCAGCCAGGAAGACCTAATGCACATAAAACTGTGCTTGTGGGTAGGCTCAGGCCCAGGAGCGTGCCTAAACTTGAGACGAATCTGAGGTATACATTTTCTGTGAGCGAGCTGCGCTGCCCTTTCAGCAGAAGCCCTTTCACAGAGCATGTCTGAAAAGCTCGCCCCTATAATTGAGGATCCCCTTTGATAAACTAACCTGGAGCACGGCGAAAGCCCTCCAAATCTAGACCCCAATAATGGGTGTTCGCAATCCTTCACCATAAAACAGTCTCATATTTTATTGTATAGTAGATGTTCGTTTTTCGTCATATTTATGCTTACCGACCATCATGTGATCTGGTCATTTTACAGTATTTGGTAAATCAACACTCTTTCTGGCAATGTTTTCGTCCCCCAATTTTCAAAGCGAAGCTGGAAACTAGAAGCCATTCAACTATGTAAATGAGGTATTTACATTAGTGTTTTATACACGTGTATAACGACACCGTAACCGCTCTGAGCACTGTACAGTATAAATAAACCAGAGAAAAACTGAAAAATCACCTTTTAGGCGAAAATTTACTATAGGTTTCGGGTGCCAGTTTTCTGCATTGGAATGCTGCTTTCTATAGCTTTCAAATTATCTTTTGGTGTTACAACCTATGCATCAGTTGCGTGTCGTTTGACAATTAGATGCGCTCTCTGTTTTTCTACCGATCCTGTGGGAGTGGGGTGTTCTCGTCGAACGCTGGTATAGACATGTTATAGCTTACGTACACCTTTGGAACTACGGTAAAAATGTAGTAAATGTGTGGCGTTTGCACTTGTTTCTTTGAAGCTATGTAAGCATGGGTACTGCTCGTGCACGGTACATACATGTACGTCATCTTGGGAACCCGACCCGAAACCTCACTAAGATTGCCTCGTGATGGACGTTGAGATAAGTACAGCACTGTGTCCATGTATGCACACCACAGGTGAACTTTCCCAAACACGCCTCCAGAAATTATCCTGTTCAACTAAAAGGAGCTCCACCATCATGCAGCCAGCAGCAAAATGAGCTGGGAGCTGACCGTCTCCCCTAATACAACATCAGGAAATCACTGCCGCTGATGCTTCCCAGTTCAAAGCCTACACCAGTTTACTGAACTCATTACCAAAATTTCGTCATCGCTGCTCGATATTTCCCATGCCCAGCTACCGCAATGTGCCAGAAGTGCAATTTCAATTTGAACGCCTGTGTGAACGTTTCTATCAGTCAAACTTATTAGCCAGGCAGCCCACCCGCCCATGACTCGCGCAGTATGAGGCACTCTCTGTATACTTTTTATGACTTTCCAAAAATTTTCATTGCGTTGGTTAACGCGACATTTAAAATTCTCATATGTCTCGTAATGGAACCACGGAACACGAGCAGGCTGAAATTGTATAACGCCGCTATTCGGTCAACTTTTACGCGACAAGAGCGGGAAATCGACATTAATCTGTCTTGCAGACATTAATGTGAGCAAAAGGTTGCTTTTGAACCAAACACTTTCTGATTATCGCGACCACACCACGTGCGTCATTACTCATCAAACACGACAAGCGTCAATGGTTGTTACGTTTTGTTGTAGTGCCAGTTTTAGAGCTCGGCGTTGAAGTTTCCAGGTATTCCATGTTGAACGAGGAACAGTGCCTCTGGTTTTCTTTGATTGAACCTGACACGTTGCTTTTTCATTTCGGAGGGTTTCCTTGCAGGTTTTTCATACTGCCGGTTGGGGTACTGTATCACGTGTACAGGCTTAGCTAAACGTGACGCCTGCATATGGAACAAGGTTGCATTTTTTCGCGTTGCCAAGTGCAGTGCAATGCACAGTCAATTCTGTACGCAGCTGGCAGAACGGTGTATTTCGTTCACTATGAACAATATTCACACACAATAGCCGCAGTCAAGCCTTGATCAGATTTTAGGACCAGTCACTTTATACGGTTCGGCGCACAAGTATGACTGTCATGCATATGAGTTTTATTTCGGTTTCGTTCTGGCAGTAACTCTTTCGGGTTACTTGGCTCTCATTTACTTAATGCACCAGACAACGCGTGGCCACATGCACTTTGTTACAGTGTGGCGTGGCAGGTGGCACACATAATTTCCGTCGGGTTTCACTTAATATCAAGCTTTTGGCGCCACATGACCGCAATGTCCTGGTAATGAAGTTTGGAAAAATAATTTGACGGTTGCTAGAATTATGGCATATTTACGTAGGCGTATACGTATACTATTTTTGTGTTCTGGTTATCCTGTTTTCACACCCGCACATTTTTTTTGTAATTGCTATCCAGCGCATCGAAGCTGTCTGTGATACAAATGGAAACGCGACCCGTCTCTGTCACGTGCGCGTTGGAAGTGGGCTTTCACACCAGGTACACTACACTAAGTAACCAGTGTGATTTCCGCTCTGGGTTGTCGTTTGGGTGTTTATTGAATCGGTAAATTAATCTTAATTTTGTTGCTTACCATTCAAATGCTATTTTTATGTTGTTTTCAGTTTGTTTGCCACCTCCACATTTCACATCAGAGCTGATCACTAGACGGGACCCGTGCCTACGGCCCGGCTACAGCGCCGCGCCCGTGCCGTGCCATCCCCCCCCCCCCCCCCGAAGACCCGTTAGCATACCCAAAGCTACCCGTGAAAATTGACCCGTCCGAGGGATGGGGCCACACACAGACATATGTACGTCTTCCTGTTTTAGTGGTATAGATGAGAGACAACTTTAGCTAACCGTTATATTATTTGAGTGATTGTATAGTTGAAGCAAAGGATGCACCGTGACAATCTTAACGGTAACTGTGGTGTCTGCATATATTTGTCCACAAAGCATCGTGATGACCACGAGCATACAGAGTATGTACCTCTGCACGCATACAGGTCTCAAACCTCAACCGTTACATGCCTGAGTTTATTTCGACAGCACCTAACATTAATAACCCGAAAGTTTATTGCGGTTCCGCACGTGAGCCCATTTATTTAGTTTACATAGTTTATAGCGGATGTGCACATTTACCCTGTCATGTTCGTTCATCAACACATTCATATATCATCCATTTTTTATGTCAGCCGAAACTGCAAAATCGTTCTAAAAAGTCTAAATTTATCTTGAGTCTGGTCCTGTCTTTTTTCAATCACATGAGCATCGGTTCCAAATGTTCAACTTTATACTGCGCAAATGCGCAATTTTCAAAACCACACATTGAATGTTCGTATTGTTTTGCAGGTGACAAGGGTGTGCAATATTGAAGTCGGCACAGACAAGAGTGCACAATAATAATGAACTGCAGATCGGCATCAAATCTGAACTTGCTGCTGCTGCTCAGTGTTGTACTCATAATGTCGCACAGAGCCAACGGTAACGCACAAGTTTGCCCTTGCAAGTTTAAAGCAGGTGATTTATACATGCATGAAACGTAAATTTGCGGCATGTGATGAGTATACGAACTGTTGTTCATCAATTTGTTGTCGCATTAAAAACATTTTTGTAGGTTTTCCTACAGACCAGTACGAGAAGCTGTAAAAATTTAAACAAAATCCACCAATCCGTGTAAGGTATTCCTAATTTCAGCATCGGCAGCTTCGCCAGAGGAACCAGAGCTGAGCAACGACGACACCGAAGTGTTTGACGAAGATAAACGCAAATTCTGGGGTCATCCTGCTGGCAAACGTAAATTCTGGGGCTACCAGCAAAAACGTAAATTTTGGGGACATCCAGCAGGCGGAAAGCGTAAGTTTTGGGCTTACCCCGAAGGTAAGCGCAAGTTCTGGAACTTCTCGCCCTAGTCATGTCATCTGAATATTTTGCGTCGATATTTTGAGTGTCATTCAAATGTATCATACACTTGAGATCAATGCCGCGCCGTACTGTGTTGTCTGCTATTGTGTCATGATTGTGTTAGGCACCAACCACACACACGACTCTGTGGTAAAGATGAAGTGATTTTGACCACATCTTTTGTTGTAATAGTAGTTCCTCCAGATTTGATCATCCTGCTCGACGGTAATAAACAGCGTACATGTTGCTTTTTTGATGCTCTGATGTTGGCGATTTCTGATTAAGTTAAGAAACTACGACTGCGTTTATTGCATGATCAGTCAGAAACAATGTCAGATTCGGCTATCGGGTACATAATGCTGTTCATCTATAGGTCGCAAAAACGTCAAACCCGCGCTCACAAAAATAAAACAGTAAGATAAGCTGAGAGAACTTAAGAAAAAAATCGGGGTACATGGTACGTACAGTAAAAATCTGTCAACAAAATTTCAGCGCAAAGACAAAAATGGTCCTGTATTACGATGGCCGAATTTCGTTCTCGACTCACTTAGCCAGAGCTAGCCAGAACTAATTACACATCTGACTAGCAACAACTCAACGTTCGCAAACAAGTAACAAAACACAAGTTATTTTGCAGAATATGTCCATGCGACCCTGGATACCCCTGAGTTCGGGTGTTTTGACATTTTGTCGAAAGAGCTCATTAATCGTCCAGCCAAAAATTCACCTTTTCATTCTCAAACTGAAATAATTACCTTTGTGGCAGCAGTTGTGGTTGAATGGTACAACAAAGTACAAAGTATGAAAATCGTGCGATCTGAGCTATAAATTTTTGGTCATCTCTCACAGTGTTGTGTATCACCAAAACTGCAGCCACTCAAGCCAACTACGTCGTGGATTTTCATTTCCATCGTTATCTGATGACCTCACGCCGACATCGACGGCATCGGCGCGAGCTGTCAACAGATTGTAGCCTTTCTCGCAGCAGACGTTTGTGCAAAGCGCGAGACTTTCGAAATTGTTCAAATTTCCCGCGCATCCCGTGAACAGGAACGGCACGCACGAATCCGTAGCCGGATTGTAGCCATATCGCGTCGATAAATTGGCGGGGCTGCGCGATTGCACACTTGATGACGACGACCGACGACCACCGCACGAGCCGGGGTCACGCGGCAGCAGGCAGAAATGCTCTGTGGGAAACACTAGGTATTTTTTTCACATTCACATGTTTCTAAACAGTTGGTTACTTTCATGCACTAACTTGGATCTGGACAACAATACGAGTCACCGCTGGTCATAACATTACAGATGTAGTTGCTTGCTGAACAGTCAGGCGTCAACGTGTCCTTTTCGAATTCACATCGCACCTCAACAACAATAGTTGTTTTCATTAAGGTTAACGTTTTGAATTTTGTGAATTGTCTGCTCATTTGAAGGATTAAGAAGCGGTACCGTTTTGCCCGATCGGGCATCCCTGAGTGGCTGTCCCTGCGGGCACACTCCCGGATAGTGTAACAGTGGTGCGCCAGTGCGGTGCTTGTCGTTGTGCGTGCTATTATTGAGCTTGGATGAGCGCAGGTGTGCCGCTACTGATTTGGGTATCGGCACTAAAGTGAATTCAGCAAATGAATTGCTTGTTACCCGTATTTTTGGCCAAATCCAAACTCAAAACTGACTAACCGTCTTCCCTTTTCACACACGTATTCACGCAGCCGGAGTACGTCTGGAAATTGTTCTCATTTCCGGCCGCGCCATTGTACGTGAACATCTGGCATCGCCTGGAGTCCGTGTTGTAGTACCATCTGGTCATCTGAGCACTACCGAGACCGGTGGTCAGTGGCTGCTTGCAGGGTGAACGAGTTGGAGCTAAAACGGCACATTCTGAGGACAATATACAGTGACTTTTTTGGTCCCAAAATGTCGAAAATCTACACCAAAAGCGCGTTTCCATGTGATCAACTGAAAAACGTACATTGTTGCGGGCAGCAGACGGTGTTCTGACTGCTGGCACCTTGATGACAATAATAGTTGTTAGGACAAACAGCGCTCAAGGTGCCGGTGGCTGAACCGCACACAATTGTGCGACCGGACAGGTCCGTTGCTGGACGGGCAAAGCCGCAAGGGTTCATGGCTGAAACAAGGGCTAATTATCGTTTGCTTGTACCGGACAGAGCTGATATCACTACTAACTCTGCCGAAAATTAATAAAGATATGGAAAAACGACAAAACGGAGACTTTTATATTCTTTTAAATGTAAAAAACCGACCGGGTCGACATCGAGACACGCATTCGGCTTGTGATCTAAAGTTGTTCTCGTTGCCACCTAATCCCGAGTACACGAATGTGATGCATTGCTGGAGCACCGAGTTGTAGTAGTACCTAGTCAGCTGGGTGCGACCAGTGCCGATGACGACCGGCGATGCACATGGGTTTCCTGCGAAAGTCATTTTTACACTGTGAGTGTAACTTTTCAGAACCGAACCCAAGAGTGTAACTTATTTTTATACTACTTTACGGGAGAGTTACTGTCGTTTTTTTCATGGTAGTACAAGTGAAACATCACCCATGCAGCACCAACCAACAGCAGGGCAGCACATGGTGCTCGTAGTGTCAGCGCCGTAATGACAGTAATTGTTAGGAGGGCAGACGGATGCACTGTTGCAGTACAGCACTTGACCACCGACGCTGCGGTACGGCTGACCGACACACGGATTGTCGAACTCTGCAGTAAATTAGGTGATGCTTCAAACAGAGTCATTTTTAATAACTTGGAAAAAATCATTTCAAAAATACATAGTTTTATCGACTCACAAAGACAGCCTCACCTGGACATTTCTGTCGACAGCTCTGCAGCGTGAGGAAATTGTTCGCGTTTCCGCCGGCGCCCGAGTAAACGAAACTCTCGCATCGTCGATTGACTTGATTGAAGTAGTAGCGCTGCAGCGATGCACTGCTGCGACCGATGGCCAACGGCAGCACGCACGGATTGGTCGCTGGAAACAGGGAACTGAGAGTAAACTAGGGTCTTCTTCTGCTTTTTTTATCCAGTACTGGCCGCTTATACACCATCTATACATACTGTGTTTTAGAAACGTGGACATTCCATAGTGTAACGACATTGACAACTTGATCCTGGTGAGGGAAACCCAAGTTGTGAAGGAGCCACCATTAAAAGACGTTTCATATTTAGGACGAAAATACCACATTTCTTCCGTATAGGGTGCCTCTGACCCCAGGGTGTGAATCAGAGACGGGCTTTACTTCTTGTAAGTCGAGATTCGCGAAGTTACTGTCTCATACACGAAACCACATGAAGATAAAACACGTCTAATCTCTCATAATAACACGGATATCAGTTTCTGACGCGCTACAGTCGAATCTACATACAAGAGTTATACAGGTCATCCCTGAAACACGTTGCATGTGGAGTTTTGACAATAATCACAATGTTTTTAAACTTGAACCCAAGGCGCTTATTAGATAAGGGCGTTCCAGTTTAACCGGACGATTATTGGAGACGAGCGTTCATAGAAGCAGGACGTTTATTGGAAGAAATACAATTGATTCAGACACACCGCACAATGGTGCCTTGACCAACCTCCCGGGCAGCACACGGTGCTCTCTTGTGCCACACCCACGTGACAATAGTAACCCATTGGACAAATGTTGGGATCGGCAGCTGAACAATACGTGATCTGACCATTGATTGACGTCAGAGGGCTGCCATCAGAGCATGGGTTGGTGAATTCTGTAAAGTTGATGACAAACCGGTATTGTTTTGAAATCGACATATTATTATGAGTGTAGCAAAGTGCCACAGTGTAAAATGCCACGAAAAATTCATCCATTTGAAGGAATATGGTTATTTAGTCGCAAAATGTGTGAGCAACAATCATACACAACCTTCCATTCACCTGGACAGGATAGTTGGCACGTGTGCTGTGTGATAAAGTTGTTCTGATTGCCGCCCAGTCCCGTGTACGTGAATTGCTGACAACGACGATTTTCTTGGCTGAAGTACCTGAAAACACAAATGAAAACTGAAAATCACGTGAAAGTCACCATAAATAACAATAAAACCAATGAGGCAGCTTTATCGCACCATCGGGCAACGGTGCCCGAGCCAGCGCCAATCGACAGAGGTATTGTGCACGGATCGGCCTGTCCCGGACAGCACACGGTCGCTTGTCTAAAAATACATCGACCTTGGGGCATGGAAATCACGGGGTTAACGGCCGTTAACCTCCGTATACCTTGGTTGGGAACCGAACGATCGCGGTTTTGCGTTGCGGGGTTAGTAATATGTCTATCGGAAGGACAGTTCGATAGGATGAGAGACCGCGGAAATTTTTTTTCGAAATTCTCAAGTGAAACATCACCAGGCTGGATTTAGTGATTTTTGCCTATACCTTGTGTGTTAAAAACGGGGGTTCTGGCGTGGTGACGTGTGATTGGTTTTTAATGATGTTTTGATTGTTTTGGAGTGGGAGTCCAGCCATTACAACACGCTGAAATTTTCAGCTCGATCCACCCAGTGGAAAGGTGTTTTTCAGCCACCCGAAAAATCGTGTGTCCGGCGGCCACATAAAGTGGGCCAAATGACAACTGCGCTAAGGATCCTGAATCAGGCCGGGCAAGCCGTATATCGTTCGATTCGTCTAGTCGTGGGTCAGGACGGCCACGATGTACCATAAATTAATATCGCTTCTATCGCGAGAAAACGGCCGGTGATGTTTCACTTAGTTTTTGGTGGTTAGTCGCACAACTACTGTTTTTTGTGAGCATTATTCTGACCGTGTGTGACTTGTTTTGGTTGATATTTTGATTGGTTTGGAGAGCCTGTCCGCGGGTTTGAAAGTGATTAAAATTTCAGATTGGTCCACCCTGTAAAAACGGGTTTTTGGGTCACCCAAAAAGTGGTAAAATTTGTGTTCGAGTTCAGGTTTGCGAGGTTGGCGCGGTTTAATGTGGTTTGGGTTGAGTGATGTTTTTACCGTTTTTCAGAGTCCGTCTGGAGGTCAAAGAAGTGTGAAAAGTTCAGATCGGTCCACCCTGTAAAAACCGGTTTTTTGGGTCACCCAAAAGTGGTAAAATGTGAGTGCGAGTTTGGGTTTGCGCGGTGTGGTTTGTGGTTAATGTGGTTTGTGTTGAGCGATGTTTTGATTGTTTTTGAGGCAACAACAACAACAAAATTGCATCAATGCAGGCTTTCAAGGCAATGCAGGCAATGGTCTTTCACTTTTCATGTGTTGGCTTCACTGGTTAGTTTTTTGCCTCTTTGGTTTTTTCATATTTCGAGTGTCAACTAGAACTCTAATTACAGGCGTCTCGCCGACTTTGGTAATGGCTGTGTCACTCGGTGGTTAATCGGATGTTAATCTGCGACTAGGTTATAGTGTAGTTATTGTGCGACCAGTATCAAGTTGCGGTCTTAATTGTACGACTATTTTCTGATGCTCGTCGCACAACTAGGCAGTGCGGGTATTATGGTATTTTGTTTTCTCGTTGTGTTTAGAACCGACGGGGCGTGGGTAGTGGCGCTGCGACGTCCGATTCGTCAGTGGATGGTGCCGATGAAAGAAGCCATGCCGGTACCACAGTCGACGAAGAAGCCATGCCGGACACGGAAATCGTGAGAAACTAGCTTTATCAGTTTTGCGATTGTGGCTGAGCGATTGGGTTCACAGTTTGTGGTGCTGGTTGCCCGACGATAACTAAACTAAACTAAACTATAATCTAGTCGCACGATTGTGCGACCAGTATCAAGTTGCGGTCTTAATTGTACGACTATTTTCTGATGCTCGTCGCACAACTAGGCAGTGCGGGTGCGACTAGGCTGTAGTGTGGTTTAGTTGTGCGACCAGTATCAAGTTGCGGTCTTAATTGTACGACTATTTTCCGATGCTCGTCGCACAACTAGGCAGTGCGGGTATTGGCCGTGTGATTCGATAGTGCGTGTGATGTTAATCGTGCGACTAGGTTATAGTGTAGTTTAGTTGTGCGACCAGTATCAAGTTGTGGTCTTAATTGTACGACTATTTTCTGATGCTCGTCGCACAACTAGGCAGTGCGGGTGCGACTAGGCTGTAGTGTGGTTTAGTTGTGCGACCAGTATCAAGTTGTGGTCTTAATTGTACGACTATTTTCTGATGCTCGTCGCACAACTAGGCAGTGCGGGTATTGTGGTACTGGCTGCGTGACTCGGTAGTGCGTGTGATGTTAATCGTGCGACTATCGTGCGGTTATAGTGTAGTTTAGTTGTTCGACCAGTATCAAGTTGCGGTCTTAATTGTACGACTATTTTCTGATGCTCGTCGCACAACTAGGCAGTGCGGGTATTGGCCGTGGACTCGGTAGTGCGTGTGATGTTAATCGTGCGACTAGGTTATAGTGTAGTTGCTCGTCGCACACCTAGGCAGTGCGGGTATTGTGGTACTGGCTGCGTGACTCGGTAGTGCGTGTGATGTTAATCGTGCGACTATCGTGCGGTTATAGTGTAGTTTAGTTGTTCGACCAGTATCAAGTTGCGGTCTTAATTGTACGACTATTTTCCGATGCTCGTCGCACAACTAGGCAGTGCGGGTATTGGCCGTGTGATTCGGTAGTGCGTGTGATGTTAATCGTGCGACTAGGCTGTAGTGTGGTTTAGTTGTGCGACCAGTATCAAGTTGCGGTCTTAATTGTACGACTATTTTCCGATGCTCGTCGCACAACTAGGCAGTGCGGGTATTATGGTATTTTGTTTTCTCGTTGTGTTTAGAACCGACGAGGCGTGGGTAGTGGCGCTGCGACGTCCGATTCGTCAATGGATGGTGCCGATGAAAGAAGCCATGCCGGTACCACAGTCGACAAAGAAGCCATGCCGGACACGGAAATCGTGAGAAACTAGCTTTATCAGTTTTGCGATTGTAGCTGAGCGATTGGGTTCACAGTTTGTGGTGCTGGTTGCCCGACGATAACTAAACTAAAGTAAACTATAATCTAGTCGCACGATTGTGCGACCAGTATCAAGTTGCGGTCTTAATTGAAAGTGATGAAAACTTCAGATCGGTCCACCCTGTAAAAACGGGTTTTTGGGGCACCCAAAAAGTGGTAAAATTTGTGTTCGAGTTCCGGTTTGCGAGGTTGGCGTGGTTTAATGTGGTTTGGGTTGAGCGATGTTTTTACTGTTTTTCAGAGTCCGTCTGGAGGTCAAAGTAGTGTGAAAAGTTCAGATCGGTCCACCCTGTAAAAACCGGTTTTTTGGGTCACCCAAAAAGCGGTGAAATTTGTGTTCGAGTTCAGGTTTGCGAGGTTGGCGCGGTTTAACGTGGTTTGTTTTGAGTGGTGTTTTGATTGTTTTTGTGAGTCCGTCTAGAGGTTAATGAAGTGTGGAAATCTCAGATCGGTCCACCTGTGAACTCTGAACCGCCACACCAAACGTATGCTCCCGGAAGGACTCGAACCTCCGACCTCCCAGCCACCAGGCCTGGATAGCCAGTTGCTCTACCAACTGAGCTACGGGAACGCGGTCTGGCTGCGGCTCAGAATCACTCATAAACCCAACGCACGCACGCTCAATACACAGTGCACCGCAGCACACACACATAATACCGGTCCGTTCGTTATACGCCTCGACGTGTATGGGTGTGTGTCTATTCGCCAGACCACATCACCTCCCGTTCTCGGAAGTTCCGACCGCGGAACACAACGTCACGCACCCTCCTCCACTCGAGAAGGTTCCGTTCGTTTCATCCGACCCGGCTCCACGCCGCTATCGGACTATCACGTCATCGGCTCACCACTTGTGAACTCTGAACCGCCACACCAAACGTATGCTCCCGGAAGGACTCGAACCTCCGACCTCCCAGCCACCAGGCCTGGATAGCCAGTTGCTCTACCAACTGAGCTACGGGAACGCGGTCTGGCTGCGGCTCAGAATCACTCATAAACCCAACGCACGCACGCTCAATACACAGTGCACCGCAGCACACACACATAATACCGGTCCGTTCGTTATACGCCTCGACGCGTATGGGTGTGTGTCTATTCGCCAGACCACACACCGTGTAAAAACGGGTTTTTGGGTCACCCAAAAACGATGGAATTTGGGTGCGATTCAGGATTCAGTTGATTTTGTGTGATAGTTTGATTGTTTTCGAAAAAGTGTGCGGCGGCTGTGTTGGATTGAGCGTGGCTGGTTTGCAGCTTGACAGTTTTGAGAGTTAGTCACGTTAAAACTGAAAGTATGCTTATAATGGATCGTTTCACATGTGTTAATTTGAATTCCCGAGCGTAGGTCGGACTTAAAAGCATGCGTGGTCGTTGTAAGCGATTTCGTGAAAGGTACGTGAATTGATATAAGCGATTTCGTGCATATAAGCGCATGATTTCAACTTCCGCGCACCCATTTCTTTGCGCGACACTAATCTCTTAGCTGATTGGTTGTGATAAGCTTTGTTAATCCCCCGTGGGAAAGTTGCGCGTGGGAAAGTTGCGCGTGTGAAAGTTTATCATTATGTGTGCTTTTTCTCACGCTTGAACATGCCGTGCATTCTTGTTTGTTTTATTTGGTGCGGGTTTCGTAAAGTTATGGCTTTCTGATTGAAGCCGAGTCTTTTTATGAAATTAAGAAGGCAAATCATGGATAATTTCTATTTTGCCAAGTGCTATCGACGGCGACGCAGCGAGCCGACGGAGATCGCTTTTGTCCGTTAGTTGGAGGAGTAGCCTGTCCAGCCTGCGTTTTGTGATGTTAGTTGAGGGACTATCCTGTGTGTTTTGTGACGCCAGCCAGTACTTCTAATGTTGTATTGTGTACAGTCAATCAACAGCCTGTCCAATCTGTGTTTTATGACGTTAATTGTCGGACTAGCCTGTGCATTTCGTGCCGTTAGTTGTTGGAGTAACCAATCCAGCCTGTGCGTTTTGTGTTTGGAGATATTAGTCATGTCTTGTATTGACACTCAAGGGCATCGTCGGCGACGCAACGCTTCGACGGAGATCGCCCTTGCCCGCAGTCTTGCCCGTTGGTCGGGGGACCAGCCTGTATATTTTTTGACGTCAATTGTCGGACTATCCTGTGCATTTCGTGCCGTTAGTTGGTGGACTAACCTATCCAGCCTGTGTGTTTAGTGATCAGGCATATTAGTCACATGTGTTGACACTCAAGGGCATCGACGGCGACGCAACGCGTCGACGGAGATCGCCCTTGCCCGTTAGCTTTCTCGTTGGTCGGGGGACTAGACTGTATATTTTGTGACGTTAATTGTCGGACTAGGCTGTGCATTTTGTGCGCTTAGTTGGTGGATTAACCTATCCAGCTCGTGTGTTTTGTGTTTAGAGATATTAGTCATGTCCTGTATTTGCGATGACGGAGTACGCGTGACAGCTTTCACGTGTTTGATGGCTGCCCCGCCCGTACTTGTTAGTTGTCGCATCACTGGAGTGTAGGTCGTTGAATTTAGTCGCACAACAGACGGCAAATTTTGTCATGCTTGGTCGCACAACTAAGAATGTACATTATCAATTTAGTCGTGCAACCGACAGAAAATGTCGCCACACTTCGTCGGACGATTGGTAACGTGTGTGGCAGAATCAAGTTCAACAACATACAACAATTCAGCTTCTTGATTTCGTTGCCTTTGATTACAGTACTGTGATGAACAATTATAGTTCAAGACAAAAAGTGGAAAGGATGTGGTTGTTGCGTGTTGCAAAATGCACGCTTACGACGGCATCGCAACGCGATGACGGAGTACGCGTGACAACTTTGACGTGTTTGATGGCTGCCCCGCCCGCACTGGGTAGTTGTTGTTGGTTGACTATTGTTTCGCGTGTGCTGCTTCATTTGTGCTTTTGTTTATTATATTTATCTTGTGTACAGTAAAGCAACCCACGAGCCACGACGGCAGCCATCGCGATGCCGGAGTGCGCGTTCCCATTTGATGTCTTCACAAGACTCGACAAAAGGGTCAAAACTAGGAAAAAAGTGCCGGAGGCAGCGCCGTATACCTTGGTTGTGGTGACCACACGCTGTCACTCTGTTTCTGATGATATAATGGGTCAAAACAAGCACCTTGTCCTCTATGCAGTATTTCCGTCAGTTTCTGATGATATAATGGATCAAAACAAGCACCCTGGCCTTCATACACTTTTTTACACAGTTTCTGATGATACAATGGGTCAAAACAAGCCTGTTCGTTCACTTTGACGACAACCAAGGTATACGCCGCGCGCTCGCCGGGGAGTTACCACCATTGTTTGTGTCATCAACTGCGAGTTAAATGGGTCAGCCAATTTTGTTGCCGGTCACAAACACAGTTTTCGAAATGATCAGTGATGTACAAACTGGGTGTCCTAGTCGACCAACCAGTGTCACAGATTATATTACGCTATGTTTCATTTAAGTTGGCAGTCGTCTAACTTGTGTCATAAATTGCGGATCTTACAGTCGTGGTTCAACCGGTGATAATCTAGTCGTGCAACTAGCGTCACAAGTTGCTCAACCAAGTGATTCAACTAAGTTAGTGATAATATAGTCGTCCAACTAGTCTCTCAAACTGCGGACGTGGTGGTGCAACTTGTGATGATTGCATAAGTCGTCCATTGACGGCGCAATAGTCTAGTAGTAACAGTCGAACCTAGTGGTGGTATCATAGTCGTTCGACCAGTGTTGCGTAGGCGATCGCCGATCTTGTTCATGGAGGTAATTTGTTTTCAGTTGTGAATTGTGATCTAGGTATACTGGCAGGCGGAAAAAAACCGGTTTTTTCCGAAAAAAAACCGAAAAAAACCGTTTTTTTCCGAGACCCGAATACTTTTCCATTTATTTTTCCGTGGGTCCCTTTTCGGTTTTTGATCGGAAAAATATCGGTGCTTTATTCCAATTTTTCCAAAAAATTGTAATGCAAAACTGATGAGTTTTTCGATTTCAGTGAAAAATTGGCTCGAGCACAAAAAATTAACCGGCCCAAAATGGGCCAAAAAGCGTGTAAACCTAATGTTTTCGACTGACTTCAACACTCTTCAAGGGCACTCTCGTCACTTCGAACAAATTTTGCACTGAAATCGTTATATTTTTCAAAATTACGTTCTTAAGTACTGGAAAAGTATTTGGAAAAAAAACGGTTTTTTTCGGGAAAAAACCGTTTTTTTCCACGAAAAATAAAAAACGGTTCTTCATGACAGTATAGCTCTAGGTTGGACTTTTCGTCAATTTTTGCATTGGATCTTTTCCTGACGTTACATCCTCACAAGTTTGTCGGTTGTGAAAGCTTGATTTTAGTTCCAAATACAAATGCATAAGCTTCCGTGGAAAGTTTGACTTGTGGTAACGCGGACCCATTTAACTCGCAGTTGATGACACAAACAATGGTGGTAACTCCCCGGCGAGCGCGCGGCGTATACCTTGGTTGTCGTCAAAGTGAACGAACAGGCTTGTTTTGACCCATTGTATCATCAGAAACTGTGTAAAAAAGTGTATGAAGGCCAGGGTGCTTGTTTTGATCCATTATATCATCAGAAACTGACGGAAATACTGCATAGAGGACAAGGTGCTTGTTTTGACCCATTATATCATCAGAAACAGAGTGACAACGTGTGGTCACCACAACCAAGGTATACGGCGCTGCCTCCGGCACTTTTTTCCTAGTATACTTGTTCTTCGCTAACGGATCGGGTATCAATTCATCGATACTGCTCAGCAGGATAATCAGGTGACCACAGTATATTTCGGCGGTGATGCATAACAAGTCGCACAGCGAAAGCTTCTGCGTTTTTTTTTAATTTGAGCTTTGTTTCCATAAACCATAACAAGACATTGATCGAAGCACATAACGCTCTGGTAAAGTTAACACAAACTCGAAACATTCTTTCATGCGATTCAGGTCACGCTCCGTAGACTGATTTCTCTTCATTTTATTTATCGCGTTAGACGACAATGTTTCTCCAAAACCACCAAATTTCCAAAAGCAAGCGTGCTTCAACGCAAACCTTGTGGCTCCCACATGACACCAGTAGCCGGTGGGACAATCGCCAGGTGCATTCAGACTGCAGAATCGAACTAGAGAAGATTGAGGATCGCGATACGGCTCGCCACTGACGCACGGATTGGTGAATTCTATGAGAAATGGAATCGGATTGACAAAAACAGAAAATGGCGAGTGAGTGACAAAAATGGAAGTGAGTGGTGGTTATTAGGGTGTACAACACATAAAATACGACGTGATGCAACGTTTCTGATTCTAATTGCGCAGTTACGAATTTCGCTTAGCTCACCCTTTACACTCTTCAGAATGGACGCAAAAGTCAAGAAGTACCCACCCACCAGGACATTTCTGCTGACATTGTTCCCTGGTGAGGAAGTTGTTCTGATTGCCCATCATGCCCAAATAGTCGAATTCCCTGCACAATCGTTGCCTTACATCGTAATACCAACGTCGAAGGGGGCCATAGGACCCGTCGGTCATTCCGTAAGAAACCGGCAGGGAACACGGGTCGGATGCTGGAATGTTAGAGACACAGTGAGAAACACGATGGATTTGACTTGGTGATCAGATCGGTCCTGTTTTCAAAGTCGGTTGATCAAGGTAAGACTATACCCGGGTCCGATCACCAAGTTTTTAACGGACCATGTTTTTTGAACATTTAATGGCAAGCAAATTTCAAGTTTCTAGTAATTTTTATTTGTTTAAAGTATTCACAAATACGCTGACATTCAATTATCGCCACTACGCAGGTCATGTTTTGATGTTAACTCATGTATGAAGTCAAATAAACTCAACAAAGCATTTCTAAGCTTGCATTGTCGGACTGAGAAAAGTAATAGTTCAAGTTGCAAACTAATGAAAAAGTAACAAAAACGCAGTTGTACCTCCCGGACAGCAGAGCGACGTCTGGGATGTTGTACCCACGTGACACCAGTATCCAGCGGGACAAACTTGGTGATTCTGCGCCGAACAGAACACAACTTGTTGGGGGGCGACTGCTGACGCGCACGGATTGCGGAATACTGAAGAAGACGGCATGATGTTTCATGAAGATGATGGTTTGTTAGATTGGAAACAGCGGTGAATGTGCTGAGGTTTCAGAGTCAGATGATGATGTTGATGAGACACATTGAAGACTACTGCGAAAGTCCTGCTTGTCATCGCAAGCGAGATCTCGGTTTCAGGCCAGGCGCAGCTCTGCTCTGGTGCGAGCTTGTACTGACGATAACTTGGTTTGCCCTTCTTATAAGAAACGGGTTAAAAAGAATAAGTCTTTCGTGGTTAAGATTCCCAGCAATCATGGATATCTCTGATACTTCTGCGGTGTCCTGAGTTCCAAGCTGTTTTGGGGTGTGACAGGATGCCCACAATTTTACCACATTGCTTTTCCAAGTTTCATTGCGGTGAGTGCGTGTTTTGCGTGCAGTGAGCCGTCACACACGCCTTTTCACAGCAACACACAATGCATTGAAACATCACACCTGGACATCGGGCGGCACAGTCCATTTCGCTCATGAAACTGTTCTGATTGCCGCCAACGCCCGTGTACGTGAACGGCAGACATTGGCGTGTGTTCTGATTGAAGTAGTAGCGATTGAGTTTGGCACTGCCCGTGCCTGGCAGCATTGGCTGGACGCACGGGTCACCGGCTGCAACACATGGATACTTATGTATGAACACCTGGGGCACATTGGGCTAATTTCTGTGACATGTAGACCATGTTAGATAAAAATGTATTTGTTGACCTAATGACAAATCACGGTATTCTCCTGATGTCTTGCTCAAGATTGCGGCAGTTGGGTGTTGTTTGCCAGAGGAAGTCATATACCATGTCCATGAGGCATTTTTGGCCTCGATTCATGCCGCTTGATTTGTTAACGTCCTGCGATAATGCGGCATTACGCAATGGCAGCCAAGATGTTGCAAACAGAGACCGAAAATTCGGAACTTATCCGGCCAACCAAACATTCCCCTTGCGTAGTCTCCTTGAGCCTTTTGTCAATTCCCCCATTTTAGTCAATCAACCCATCAATCATGTTTACCTCCCGGACAGCAAACAGTCGAGTCCGTGCTCGCACCGATGTGACACCAATATGTGGCCGGACAGGTCTGTGCGTTGGCAGCACAGAACAGAATGCCGCCAGCTGGCGCTTGTGCGGGATCACCGGTCGAACATGGGTTGCCGAACTCGGGACATCTGCAACAGAACCGTGTTGTGTTAAGCTGGAGTTACTCTCCTCCCTTTTGGCAAAAAAATACACGTGAAAGTTGTTCTTGATGCAGGGGACATCTGCAACAGAATCGTGTTGTGTTAGCAATGGGTGAGTTTGCTTGTTATTATCGTGTTGTGTTGGATGGGATTGAATTCGCCGAGGGTTACAAATTGCTCAGCTGGACGTTTTTTGGCAAATGATTTAACGTTTTTGCGCATTTTGCGTTTACGGCTGGTTTCGCAATGCATGCGGGTGCGGGTTGCGGGTCAGGCCTTTTCGGGTGTAGCAGCGAATACAAGACTCATGGTTGTTACTTTTGATTTCCACACCTACGCTTTGAAACATCACCAGACCACATTTACTGCTAACCCGCAAAAATTGATGCGGGTTGGCAGTAAATCAGGTCGCATGGCCAGGGGAAGCAGTTAAAACTCCTACTTTCATGAAGAACGCAGGCAAACGAGGTGCATTCCCTGATGCGAAAATTAAATGCGAGAATGTTAACCTAAACGCTTTCACATGCCAAAAACCCCAAACCCGCAACTGGAATGCATTGTGAAACCGGCCTAATACCACAACAAAAAGGCCAGTCACGCCAACCTAAGTCTACAATCCTGTTGTGAGAGGAAATTGTTCTGATTTCCAAACGTGCCCAAATACGTGAACTGCGTACAACGACGAAGGTTGATGTCAAAGTACCATCGCGTCAGACCACTGGTCCCCGTGCCGGTTTGTAAAGGAAGCAGGCAGGGATTCTCGGCTGGAAACAAAAAAAATGACGAAATTAATGTTAATTATATTCGTTTGGAAAGCGTGATAGTCGTTCACCACTTGTTAACAGGTAAATTTAATTGAACTTACAATCGCAATTAAATAAGACAGGTTGTTCCTTTTCACCAACCTCCCGGGCAGCACACACTGTTGACATTGGGATCCCCGATATGACACCAATATCCAGCTGGACACACGTTGGGCGCATTGGATGAACAAAGTGTGTATTGACCGTTGGATCCAGTGGCTGGCTCACCAGCCGCACACGGGTTTTGGAATACTGTAATGTAATGTTTCAAATAGAAATTGTTGTCTTTCAAAGAAATATGACTGGTGCATGCAGCATCTTGATTTTTTTGTTTTCACAGCTTGATTTTTTTGTATAATGTGATATTGCTCTTGGTCACAGAATGGACAGGTTGATATTGCTCAACCAGTAGATGCGTTCAGACAAGTCAGTTTAGCAAAACATTTGTCCTTCTGCTCCGCATTTGCATGTACATTTGATATCAATAGCAATATGATCCTTATCACTTCACTTTCTCAAAATAACAACACAATGCACAGAATAAAATCAGTTGTGCAGGTATCCCGGCTTGTGGCATGTCTGTACCTTGACCCTGGTGGTAAACGTGTATGCGGATGTGCTTTGTGGGCACGCGCAAATTAAATTTAAAATTAGCGCAAATTAAAATCAATTGTGTTAATTTTTTCGTTATCTGCGCACCACCATAATGCTGTCTGACGCACCACGAAAAAGGCATAACGAAACAAAAATCGTACATAGAAGTGCACATGCCTTGACATGTTTTGAAACATTACTAACCGGGACACGATCTCTCGCAGTCAGCGCGACTCAGATAGTTGTTCTGGTTGCCGCCAATGCCCGAATAAGTGAACGGCAAACATTGCTGTGTTAACGAGCTGTAGTAGTACCTCGGCAGTGATGCATCACCCGTGCCCACGACCACAGGCTGCGTGCACGCGTTGCCCGCTGCAAACATCAAGTGCTGGTTTTAAGCTGTGGTGAGATACACTTGGGGCCGAGGGCTATCGGACTGTATCGCGAAATAAGAATATCACGCTGATTGAAGAGGTAATTTCTTCATGAAAAAATCGACCTTTTCAAGTTACAAAAAATCATGTGACCCCGGTTAATCACTAACTTTTATATACTGTAACTGGCCTCGGCCTTCGTGCATCACTATCATTGTCTGAGACAACAATTTTGATCGTATACAATTGTGCTGTACTAGCCATACGCATATGTACATATGTGTCCCAATTTCGCCCTCTACAAAAGCCATGACGCGATAAGCTTGAAATAAAACTTGTGCAGCAGCAAATAATCACCAACCTCCTGGACAGCAGAGCGTTGTCTGTTCACTGGACCCAATGTGACACCAGAACGTGGCCGGACACGCAGCCAAGTTGCGCACACTGCACGCCACAATCTGCTGGGTGCCTGGCTGACGGGCCGGTTCACCCGCCGCACACGGGTTGCGGAAAACTGAAACGAAATGTTGTTGCGCAGTCATGATTGAGGTGTTGCATCTATCACGTTTCGAGATTGGGAATATTGCGCTGTGTGTTTTTGATTGCCTGCTGCTTCAGCCTGTTTTCACCGAGGCTTCAGCCCATAGGGCGGTGCACCAGACCATCGTCAGTGCGAATGCACCAGATGGCCATGTGACCCACGAAGGATGCCCGGAAAGACAACACATGATATTGAGGCTGTTGCTGTCAATCAAGCATTGAAAATGTCACGCATCTCAACACTTTCAATCGACGTTTCCCGATACCGAATGCTCATAATTCCGAATCTAGAATGCCAGCCCTCATTCAATGCATAAAACAGCCATACGTATGCTTCAAACACCTGGGCATCTTTGCTCGCACGCTGTCAACGTCATGAAATTGTTCTCATTGCCACCCATGCCTGTGTACGTGAATTGACGGCAGGTTTGCGTTTGTTGGTCATAATAGTATCTGAAAGGAAAGGGGGACTCTCGGAAATATCTCTACATAGGCATTTTCTGGTTCTAAAACTATCCACAATGTGATGATGGAATTTGGCAATTTGTTCCAAATCTTCAGTTATTCATTCGGGGGTTGACTTCAATCGCAGTATTCAACAGATTTGTGCTCCTAGCCGAAAATTCGTAGTTTAACTAATCGTAGTCACTAATGCATGACCCAGTTTAAAGCCTCATTATCTTGGACAATTCCAACGCAGAACAATGAAACATCACCGACCTCAACAACGTTGCCTGTCCGTTTCCAGTGGACACAGCGAGTGCACACGGGTCACCCGCACCGGGACAACAAACTGATTGGTCCAGGTTGGCCCCGATATGACACCAGTACGTGGTCGGGCAGATACTGGGCGTAGTCGCACCACAATGCGTAATCTGACCCGTCAACCCGATGTGAGGCTGACCGGTCGAACACGGGTTCTGATACTCGGGGCATCTGTAAATACAGTTTGGCAAAAGGTCGGCTTGATTCGGATCGATCCAAAGATACTCATTCTATTAGAAATGTTGTCATGTCACGAAATCGTCACAAATTTTACACCGGCGGGGAGTTCTCTGTTGCCGGTTTGGGCACAACATTTTTACGCTCTCCACAGTTGGCGACATTAGTAAAAACCTTATTAGTTTAGTTTAAAACATTAGTAAAAAAGTTTGAAAGCCTCATGTGACATCATCTCAACTATACTGTATGTAGATGATATCGAACCAAGCCGATAAGCAAGTCTGACACCAACCACATAAAATCTAAAATGGTTTCAAATTCTAGGGCCTGAGCTGACCTCGTCCTGCAGTCCTGCAATGTCTGGAAATTGTTCTGGTTGCCACCGCGTCCTGTGTAACTGAAGCTCAAACATGTCTTTGTGTCGGTGTTGTAGTACCACCTGGCCAGCACTGTGTTGCCCGTGCCGCGACTCAGGGGCATCAGGCACGGGTCACCGGCTGCAAACACAAGTTGAAGGAGCTGTCAGAACGGTTAAAACAGGTGGGAAAAATTGTCAAAATGTTTATTTTTTCACATAGTACCTACATACCTCCCGGACAGCAGAGCGTCGTTTGCGAGCTCGGTCCAAAATGACACCAATAGCCGGCCGGGCATGTTTGTGCCAGTGGGGTGCACAGTTGTGGACTGCCATCACCCAGTGTCGCTGGCATACCGACGGCACACGGATTGTCCAGCACTGAAACATCAGTCAGCTGGGGTTCAGCTTGAAGACACAGTGTACTGAGTTGAATTTTTTTTTGGTATCGGTTCGCATTTGTTCTTTTTTACCTGGACAAGCAGCTTCACATTGCGCTTTACTCTGGAAATTGTTCTCGTTGCCACCCTTTCCACTGTACGTGAACACGTCACATTGGCGACGCACTTGATCGTAGTAATATCTGAAA
This sequence comes from Rhynchonema sp. JSB1_4, assembly GCA_030248065.1. Classification (NCBI taxonomy): domain Eukaryota; kingdom Metazoa; phylum Nematoda; class Chromadorea; order Monhysterida; family Xyalidae; genus Rhynchonema; species Rhynchonema sp. JSB1_4. The sequence goes on from JASAMV010006885.1 coordinate 52,286, forward strand.
GGCTTCAGTGATTATTCAGATGGCGAGTAATGAAGAAAATGGCACCAGTGTAAAAGCGTTCACCTTGGCAACTGTGCTACTCCAGTACCACTCACTTTCGGCATTGTGCAAGGGTTAGAAGCTGAAAGCAAAAATCAACTATTCATCCGTAGTAAGTGTGAGTTTCGATTCACAAACAAGAGTGTGCTTTCCAATTTCACACTCAACTGGGTAAAAGTAATACTCACCGAACGGGCAGCAGACGGATGTCTGTCTGGAATGACCAATATGACACCAATGGTTGGCGGGACAGGCTGTATTGGTCGTGGTGCAGTATGACACTTGACCTGTTGTTGGGTTGACCGGTGGGTTACCCGCAGGACACGGGTTGTCGTACTCTGAAACATTGCAACAATGTCGGATTCTGAGACAATCTTTAGCTTTGACACCATTCATAGTCGAATCCAAGACATACCCGGGCAAACACGTCTGCAATCGGCCAACGACAGAAAGTTGTTCTCATTCCCCTTCTGTCCCGTGTAGGTGAACGCTTTACATTGACTGTTGACCGCATCGTAATACCATCGTGGCAGCACTGCGTTGCCGGTGCCCGTTGACAGGGGAAGATGGCATGGATTGGTGCCTTGAAGGAAAATGAATCATTGTGCACGTATTTGCACAAAATTGTGTACATTTTCCAACATGAACGTAAAGATTGTCGCACCAGTTTTCGGACAGCACACAGTTGTTTCAGCACTGGCACCAATGTGACAGAAAGCATTCGTTCCGCACGCAGCTGGATTTGTCGTTGAGCACGGGTATTGGTTCAGCGGTTGACCGACGGCGCAAGGATTTACGGTCACTAGAACATAATTGATTGCAATTGGGGATATTTTCCAAAAAAAAACAATGTGATTGTCAAAACAGTCAACCTTGACACATGCTAATGCAGTCGGACTGAGTCAGGAAGTTATTCTGATTTCCACCGGTGCCGGTGTAAACATAAGTGACGCATTGTTTCGTCTGCGTGCTGTAGCCCCAACGCTGCATCTGTGCGACACCTGCGCCGGTGGCGATTGGCATTTCGCATGCATTGCCTGAAGCAAGGAAATGCATTTCGCAATCGAATGAAGAATTTTCCAGACATTCACACCAGAAAACACACCTTGAACCGGACAACACACACTGTCACTTGTACCCGTTCCAATATGGCAATAGTAGCTGCCAGGACAGCCCTGCACCGTGTTGCAACGTTGGTATTGACCGTTAATTGAATAGGGTTGAATGGAACCACATGGACTGGCAGCAGCTGGAAATGAAGATACACTTTTTTGGAAAGTTAAAAATTCTGTGGCGCAGCACTGTTATTTCCCTGATTATTTTCCATCAACATGAAAATCTTTGTTAAAGATTTCATCTTCACCTTGGCAGGAGCTTGTGCACTGGTCATACGTTCGGAAGTTGTTCTGATTGCCCTGCAGACCTCTGTACATGAATGTTTCACACTGTGATGACTGAGGGTTGTACCACCATCGAGGTAAAGTCTGGGATCCGGTGCCCACGAGACGCGGCTGTGAACAGTCGTTGCCACCTGCATTTAGAATTTGATCAGTTTTTTGATAAATTCGGTTCTGCTCGTAATTGTCATCAGAAATCTTGATTGGGTTCCCTTTGATATCAGCCAAAAATCTCGTTTTAATGAAGTTCATGTCAGTACATTTACACCCCAAGTGTGAAATGAAAACCAAGCAATTATCCGTGACAATCTCACCTAATGTGGGACAGCAAACGGTTTGCACGGGCGAGCCACCTTGCTGACAGAACATTCCCTGCGCGCAATCCCCGTTTGTGGAGCATTGCATCAGGGGCTGGGACGTTGAAATACGACAAGGGCTAGTGGGCACAAACCCTGAGCCCGGTTGGTTTACGGTTAGGATTTGTTTTGACACGCGATTGTTTGGTTTGGGCAGTTTCGGCTGCTGTGGGCTCACTCGGGGCTGAATTGGCCCGGAATCTGAAAACATATAAAGTTAACGTTGCCTTATTTCAGACTTCGTGGCTCCTCTCCAACTCCGTGTACATTTACGCACCTCCAATACAAGTCATCTGACAGTCAAATTCGGACACAAATCGATTCGCTGATCCAGCATAGCCGGTGTACAAAAATGGCACACACCGTCGCTGCGTGGGATCGTAGGTCCAACGGGGTATTTGATAAAATCCATCGCCCTTCTCGGTGGCTGCATCGCATGAAGCCACTACCAGCAGACCTGGAATTTAGAAAGTGAGGTGCACCTGCGATGACTGATTGGTAGAACTTATGTATATTATTCAGAACAGCGCGAAAATGTTTCGGACATGACACAAGTTCAGCGCAGTTATCACCCACAAGCGATAACATAGGGTAATAAGTCGGCACAGCAGAACAAAATGATATTCGGCCTTTTCGGCCTGGGCACCCACGTTACCCATGTTACCCATGTTACCCAGCCACAGGGTCTGCGCCACAAGCCTGGGTACCCTGGGTACCCAGGTCGAAATGTTCGCGAAAAAAGCGTGGGTACCCTGGGTACCCAGGTCGAAATGCGCATGCGCTTGCATGCACATGCATGCCGACTACGGCGTCAGTGTGAAAATGATAGTCAGAAAAACAACATTTCCGAACACTGGAACGCCGTATCACGCCGCGGGCTTAGTGCAGTCATGATAGTTTGAATAACAACAACATGCAGCCATACATGGCGTCGAAACGTGTTTGAAAAAGTCAATTGGAAAAACACAATTAGAAAAACACCACTATTCATTTGACACATACAGACAGGCTTAGTGCAGTCATGATAGTTTGAATAATTACAAGTCAATTGGAAAAACACAATTAGAAAAACACCACTAGACATTTGACACTCACACACATTTTAGATTAGCACCCCAACACCAATAAGACACCCCGATAACCGTGAGACCGTAGTGGCGCACCTAGAACTGGGCCACCCAACGCAACACAGGCAACACACAACACAGAACGCGCAGGCATGCGCGTGCATGCTGCATGCACAAGCCAATGCGCGTGCAAGCAAGATGTGCATGAAAATACTAATTTAGTTTCAATTGGGTACCCAGGGTACCCCAAAATAGGACAATTCGCGCGCGCGCGAAATCTTATACATGGGAAAAGCAGAAATTCCAAAACTGCGACCTGGGTACCCACAGCCGGCAAAAGGCAGATATGTGAGGCAGCCGCAGCCAAAAAAAGTGCTTTTTGCCAATCCCGAACACACGTGGACATATTTAGTTGACACCCTGTAATTCCAAATCTTATTTCCGCTTTTTTGGAAAATCTGCCTCCTATCTTTTGCATGGTGGGTAACATGGGTAACATGGGTAACGTGGGTTCCCAGGTCGCTATGGCCGATATTCCATAAAAACAACGGAAACACATTAAAATTAGCATCCTACCTCCACCGCAAGTATCCTGACACTGATGTTTCGTGAGAAAATGATTCTGATTGCCTCCCTTGCCCATGTACGTGAATCGTTTGCATTTCTGCTCTTGCGTATTCCAGTGCCATCTGAAAAATAAGTGAGTAAAATAATGAAACTGCAATACACGGCGTACATAGTTTTTACAAATATTCAGTGAAACATCACCTGTCGGCAGGTTTGCTGTGATTGGTCAGACCTCCCTGATCAACAGGCATTGCGCACGGGTCCGGCGGTCTCATATCAAGAGGGGAGATTTTTTCGCCAGGAACAATTATTCCTGGATGAGAAAAAGTGGATTTTATGCACATTTCGTTATGAATACTTACACACCCTTACCAATTTTCGGATAGACCATGTATTCCTTGGCCTGTTTGTTGCTATCCATAATTGGCCCCTGATCGGCAAAGCTTCCTGCCAAGTCTGGTGGTTCCTGCGTGTTCAGCAAAGGGGCATCCGGAGGGATTTCCCACTCGTTCGCTAAGGGTCGTTGAGTGGGAGGTGGGGAAGACTGAAACATTATTGCCGATTTGTGGGCACGTCGCCCTTTGTGCACCTCTATTTCGCAAAACCATAAAGAGTACAAATTATAGAGTTGTTCATGATAATGAAAAATACGACACACTTTGGCATAAAAAAACTATTGCGAAGCATCAGCCAACACACCTTGTTCCTACATGATGTTTCACACAGTTCCAATGATTCGAAATTATTTTCATTCCCTCCGAATCCGGTGTATGTGAAATTCACACATTTATTTGTGGTCCAATCGAACCAGTACCTGCTCACTGCGTCAGTGCCGTAGCCGTACGCTGGCGGAATCTCGCATCTCGGCTTGCCTGCGTATTTGGTCTGCATATTTTTTAAACTATTTTCTTTGTTAAATGGCAGCATACCATACCTTGCTTATTTCTGGGACAGCACACGGTTGTGGCGTTGGTCAAGCCATTATGACACCAATAGTCGCTCGGACACAGCGCGGCCACGCAGGACACCGGCTGATTTTGCTCGTCGAAGAGTGGGTGACCGAAGGCGCACAGAAGGCCTGGGTCTGGAATGAGGGGTTGGTTTCATCGACTAAGCGTGTTGATAGGGTATCAAACTTGGCAACCGATCTGCTTCCCTCTGGTTTGGTCTGGAACCAGTTATCTTTGGCTGGTTACATTTCAAAGCAAAATTCGCTGACAGTTGAGATTTCGTCCACCGCCGGGAGCTTGCCTTCATTCTCTGGGCATGATCTCACGCTTGGAAAAGAGCCAGCAATCTTTTGCTTACCCTCACCATAAATGAAACTCACGTATGTTTTTGGGTAAATCCTCGGATTTAACGAATTGCAACAAGGTGGCTAGCAGAAATGTTGACTTCATTTTGAGAATATCTTTGAATTCGAAGCGCATTATTATTATTTATAAGTTCAGCAATTGGTTCGAAAAAAAGAACAAGTTTATGGTAAGAATTGGTCGCCGCTAAAGAAACTCGACGAAGGCCGTACAAAATCCAAAATCACCCGTTTGTTCAACTGAACTCAGCAACAACTGAAAAAGCAAAAAATCCAACCCTATTGATAAAAGATAATAATAAAATAATACAAAAAGCGCTTCCGCCAAGCCACGCGTGGGCGGTAATGGGGCTTTGTTCAGTGTGTCAGATGACGTCTGCGCACCTACACTGGTCACTGTGTCACACAGCTGGGAACTGGCTGGCTTTGACCATCGTAGTTTATTGAGTACAGCACAAAATCAAACTTTAGGATGCGATTAAATGCCCTGAGGGAGGGTACCCGAAAATTACTAAACACAAAACAACTGGACATTGGAAAGATGTCATCATCTTGGTGGTGTCAATATTTGCTAATATTGACTCAGCGAATAGTGTAATCACAGTGTTGATGTGATAACCGTGTGTTTACTATATGTGCACGCGCACGCGCTTATAATACAGTAACGCACAGTATAACAGGATTGTTTTGGACAATTCGAACGATGTTTATAGTCTTGATAATAGATCCTCTCTTAAGACCTTCAACATGTGAAAGGTTCTTTCCGAAACCCTCTATAACTCCGTTTTGACTTTTCGCAATCTGAACCAATGATGACGCTGACCTCAAGCACAGCGGAAGCCGATTTGTTTATTTTGGTCGGCATTTTCGCGAAAATACTGATGATAAACAGTGCTGTTTTCATAGTGCACGCAATCCAAACAATGTTTGAGAAAATACGGCCCACCAAGAGGGTTGTCGCCCCGCAGTCTCTAACGATCAACCCACTTGAGCGCCGTAGTAACACCTCAGTGCAATTTGGAATGTGCGTGGGGGAACGTGCATCTTTATCACAATGGGTATGATCAGACGTTGTTTCGGGGATAATCAAATCTTGGTGCGGGAGGGTACACTGTGAATTATTTGCTGGTGTAATCTGCAGTAAGTGCTGTTTCATAAGAATGAAGGAATCTCTTAATTGATAAGCTGCGTGCACACCCGCAGTCGCAAGCCGGTGGTGAACCAGGTCATCGTCAGTGCGAGTATATAGGCATAGAAATGGCCACGTGAGCCTAACCTGCTGCATCTGAAAAAGGATTTCTGCTACAAAAGCTGGTTGAATAAAGATTGAATTTTACCTGCGAAACTCGACAATCACCCACCAGTTTTGTTCTCCTGATGCAAATGCGCGTGCGAAGGTTTCATCACGACATTGTACACACTGTCTGATGTGGTTTGCACGATGTTGGAAAACGAATCTGTTGTTTCGGGCTCAGATCTTGACGTTGTGGTCGCCATAATTGCTGAGGGCAGTTGCCTTGTTGTCTCAGGCTCCGGACTTAAACTGGGGGTTACTGTGGTTTCAGGCTCGGGCAGAGTTATGGCAGTTTTGAACACGACCGCAGCGTTGTTATTGATTGGTATGACATCCAATAATTGGCATTTTGCCAGGGTCCCAAGTAGGCTGCAGATCAGGACCCTTGGCACCCACATTTTGGACGGAATTTACCTTGATGTGGCCCTGGAAAACGTGGTAAGAAACTAACAAACAAAAACACCACTGTATGTTATTATGTCGCCTTTGCAAATACAGCTTGAAACACTGCGGCTGTTCCAAAAGCGACGCTTTGTACTATGAAACATCAGGCAACCAGCAAAAATTGTGTTGGAATGTAATCGCCACAATCAAACGTGTGTGACCGACAAATGTTTCATGCCTGCTGCTTGTATTATCATAAAAATTCAAATGATTCTACGCACAAACATGAGGAAGGAACGAGGAGATAAGCTAAAAATACGAATCACTAAATTGCGTAATAGTGGTGCTAATGCGGTTTAGAGATTTTGAACAGATATACTGAAGACATTGCACGTGCTTGCATATTTTATTTCGTGTATAGGTCCTGCTTTACAAACAAAAAATATACGATGTTTAGTTTTCCGGCGGAAGATCGAGGTTAGCCATTTCTTCAAGCTTAGTTCATCAACCCGGACCGCGTAAACGCAACCCCAAACTGTGCAAACTGTTTTCAAAGTGTACACAAAACAGTTAGAAGGAGAGTGTTGTATATTCGTTTGGAATACGTATAATACTCTATATAAAATGTGAATCGTTGTTTACACACACAAAGGGGTCTAAACAACCCTTGGGTATTGTTGTTGTTTGTGGACACTAGCATACGCGACTGTTACTTCCGCGGTTTGGAGTCCTCTTGTCACCTAAGCGTGACCAGGACTGTTCAAGAGCTTCTTTGCAGGGTGGATGAGATTCGAATTGCCGCGTCTGGAAATGTCACGTGATATCTACCGTAATCCACCTTCATGACGTTGTTAAGACAATAGTAACTTTGTGAAAAAATCGGTACTGTTTTTTCTTCTTGACAAAGTTCAAATTCTTCTCTTCTGATGAACAACGAGTTTGCCGATGAGATTTGGAGATTTTTAGCTGTGATTTTAATACATAATTATGGCCAAAATTTTAATGGTGGTCCTCGTCAAATTCATAATGCCATGTAAAAAGTTTTGGACCCGATGTTCTGTACGAGTACCGACGGTGATGTGCGAAAAGCAAGTAAAAATCAGACTTTTCTTCAAGCCAAATTACCTAGTTCCAATTTTCGTTGACGAATCAATCAAATTATCGATCACTTTTTACCCCCACTTTGTCTGTGAAACATATGTATGTATATCCACAACAATACGTTTATTTGCCACTCGTTGAATAAATACTAACGAACAAGAAAACTTTGCTTATGGAGGTGCCGGGAATAAATTTGTGAAAGACACAAAACAAAAAGAATTCCCGACTTAGTGTCATAAACTGTGCCTAACCGCTATAATTCAAGACAAAAATGACATTTTCAAAAGGTGTGCTGCTCAAAATACTATTCAGTTACATTAAATTTTGAAATATGTCATTTTTAAACGCAGCAAAGGCGCTAGAACTAGTGCAAATGATGTTGCTATCATGATCAGTGAAAACGAACAACAATAATCAAGATATATACATAGACATTTCTTGGAACAAATACGCTGAGCATTCTAGTTTATTTGTACCACAGATCACAATATTGTGCATTTCATAACTTTTCGGCTCAAAACTCTTAAAGCTATACATACTGTACTATGTATTTCGGATTAAAACTGAGATTTCTAACAGAAAGGTAATTGCCTTCGACTTGAAAGAACAACGAAAAAAGTTCGCAGTCAAAATGTACACAAACAAGATGAAACATCACAGAGCAGCCTATCATTTGACGTAGAAGTACAGTATTGTTTGTCGTGGTATTTTGATCACAGCAACTGAACAATCACAAATAATTCTGTAATGTACAACGGCAACTATTCTACAGTTCAATGTCTATCATGGGGAACTTCTAGCAAACTCTTTTGAGTTGATGAGCGTAGTCAATGAAAAATAGGAAGTTCAGTCATAAGTGCCCATCTGGCTTACAACGCTGAATATCCCCCATAAATGGAACAGTAGTTGGCACATTCGAACGTCGAAGTGTATCAATTATGGAGGATGAAACTTAGCTTTTCCGCACAATAATAAAAACACGGTATTCCTTGGCAAGTTATCAGCATTGCATTTGTGTTCCTATGGGTTTGAACAACTTTTCTTTATTTTAGAGCAACATTCCGCATGTATTGCTCCAGCTCCTAGAACACATGCGAAACGGCCCGCTTTCGTCAATAAATAACATACTGTACTGTAAGTAAAACATCTGCCCTCTCAATTTTGTCTTTCCTAGATTGCAACATGTTGATGTTTCATTCGTGTTTCACCCTTGCAGCGCGCACAAAGTACCAGAACGCGATCAAATCAATGGCGACCAGCGTACACATTGGCAGCATCAGGTCAAGGCCGCTCACTGCACCAGACCACGGACGACGCAACTGCAAATTATATAGTTGGGTCGCGACCAGAATTTTTTGGCGCAGCGACCCGCCGACCATTGCGGTCGCTAACACGTTTTGGGCGCAACGACCTTTTCACCTGGTGTCCCGCTTGGCTTGTCCACTTTCGCAACTCTGGGATGATTGGACAAATGCGAATTATGTGCAAGCTCGGTGACTGTTTCCACCGATGGGCATGGTGACACGGGTGCCCCATAGAGTGAGTGTATTGGCCCAACTTTGGAACCAAGAAACATTCGTTGAGCCGTGTTTCTTTTACACTCAGCCAGAGACACAAAAGATTCAGAAGAATGGGGTACGTATGTACTAGCTTGATCATGGACACACTACGTTAAGATACAGGGTGATAACCAGCGGAAAAATTGGAGTATATGCCTGGAACCGGAACTGAGAACTGGAACTCACGGAATGTTGCAGATCTGCGTAGGCGCCATCGATCAGATTGTCGGCGACAAACACAACGCAAACGTGAAAGATTTGATGACCTGAGTTGATTATAAGATATACTATAGTAATTTTCCAAATTCGCTGCCGCACAATAAAATACGCCCCGTAGTTAATGTCACGTTCTGAACCCGAACGTTAACCACAAACATTCTGTTTGAAACACGCTGTACTGAAACATTGCGCACAGCTGGCTGGTAAGCTGCGCGCGCGTCTGCTGCCCGAATGTTTCAAAAGTTGACTCTCGGGTTTAGAACGTGACATTAACTATGGGGCGTATTTCACTGTGTGGCAGCGAATTTGGAAATTTACTATATCAAGGCCTGACTTTATGTTTCGGACGGAAGTTCGATATTTTTTGAGAATGTGCTGTCAACCTACCGTAACCGACGAAGTCGAATTTCCCTGGACAGAATCGTTCCGGTACCTGACCGCCCATGAACACGCCCGATAGGATCAACCAGAGAAAGGCCTGTGCAGAAAAGTGAAACATTATAAGCATGCTAGAATTGGCGCCAAGCCAAAATGTGTCAACTGACCTTTGTGTGACTGTGCAGCCCTGACTCGGTCCAGTCCTGATCCCATAGATAACGTGGAATGAGTGGAATGTACAGATAGATGGCAGCTGCAATAGAATAGTGAAACATCTTATTGCCTCGAACACGCTGTCATCAACTGTCATTAATCAGGAGGAGAGTGAGTTCGATGGCATGCTCCACCGCCAATCTGTGAAAAAGTGAGAACGGGAAAGAATCACTATTATTATTATTATTATCATTATCGTTATTCTACTGCGTTGGAGAACCCAGAAAACGTTAACGGAAGAATAGCAAGTAACTTTTACCCGTGTCCGGATTTTACCGACACCATGGCCAAGCACAAAATGGCCACGTGAGCCCAAAGAGGCGATCGACAGCAGTATAGATCTAATACGTCCATCTGTAGTTGTTTGGATTTGCTCAAAAAATGAGAGAAACGAGCACACACGACTCCTTGAGTTTATTCGCACTGACGATGACCCAGTGCACGGCCCGTCTGCGAAAGCAGGTCGAAACGGGTGCAGCCAATAATAAATCACTGAAACATCATCACCAACCAGTCAGGCTGACGGGCATGCGCATGAACAATCGCGGTTTCCAGAATGTGTACTGCACGAACAGATAGCCGCCGACGAAGAAGTGAGCGAACGCGACCAGGATCAGCAATGGGATGTAGATGGAACGAAGTGGGAAACCAGCAGGTAGAAGCTGAAAGATTACCCACGCATACATACCTTTGCGTGACATTTGTGTGATTCGTACATCTGCATGATAATTTATTACTTCCCCAAAAGGTTCAGTTGGAGTCATAAAAAACAAGAAGTTGCTCTTTGCACAAACTTAATTTGAGCACTGTGCACAGCGCAAAGTGCGCTATAATCTGCCCAATCATACAAGAATACGTACGCTGAGCTTTGGCACTCCGTCTCACCTGCATCGAGTCGTAATATCGTTGTATGCCAATGCCCGTGATGAAAATGGAGATGGTGAGAAAGTCGGTCAGGAACCAGACTACGTGGAAATACCTGTGCGTGAAACATTAGACAATTACGGATTTGAATGATTGGCCAAGTGCGAATACATTTGCTGTTGTACATATGCGTGATTCGAGTCATTTTTTGTTCCTCTGTGCAAATACTCAGTGACTGTATTGAATGACAACGATTTCATACATATGTGACACCGATATCGAAACATTCAGCGTGCATGGTGACATTGTTGTCACAGTTGAGGTCTCCATTGAGATTTTCATCTCTTTCTCTTTGCTCTGCTTTGCTCATTCACTATAAAAGCACTGAAACACCAAAAAAATATAATTAGTACCAACTTTGATCGACTGTGGAACAAATGCGCACTGGCACTGCCGCCCAGCAATGCAGCGGTGGCAAAGTAGAGCATGAGCAGAGGTTGCGTGTGACCGGACCACATTGACGACCATAAATGCGGGGAAGAATGGAAAACAGGATTAAGGAACGGGGAAAAGAAAACTGGCCCAAAAGGAACGCAAGACGGAACAGACACGCGCGCCCAGAAGCCCAAAGCGCCACACAAAACCAAGAAAACACCAGACACCCCCCCCCCCAAAAAAACAAACACCACCCCACAACAAACAAACAAAACAAACAAACACCAACAACCAAAAACAACACACACACAGACACCACACGCCACACCCCCCCCCATCACCCCCCCCCAAAAACAAAAAAAAAAAAAAAAAAAAAAAACACAAAAAAAAACACCCCAAAAACAACAAAAAACCAAACCAAACACACAAAAAACAAAACAAAAAACAAAAAAACAAAACCAAAAACAAAAAAACAAAAAACAAAAAAAACAACCCAAACAACACAGCGATTCAAGACACATTTGATTTTGGGAGGAAAGTTTGATTTCACATTTGAATATAGTGCATAAGCATAGGAAAGTTTGAATATTGTCAAATGACTCTTTTTTTCCTATCTTTTACGTGTGTCAAATGACTCTCTGAAAAGTCTTCAAATGTTATTCAAATGTTGCTCCTGAGATTTGACATTTGATCAAATGTCTTCAAACTTGCAATCAAATCTTGTCAAACTTGTCAAATGTTATTCAAACTTGTCTTCAAACTTGTAAATCTATTCAAACTTTCTTCAAATGTATTCAAATGTGTGTCAAATGTCAAATCTATCCAGTCAATGATTTCAAATGTCTTTGGGCGGAATGTTTTTCTTCGGTGTTTAACTGTATGCAGCAATTCTGCTGGTCAATGACAATGTTCGAGAGGGTGTTTTCATGCAATTTGGGCACTCACAGTTCTGCAAACCGACCGTAAAGGTCAATACAATCCTGTCCATGGGCGTGGGCACGGATTGAACACAATGCGTCAGCAGACTCTGCGTGTGTATCATTCACACTTGCAGAGTGGTCAGATTTATAACGTGGTTCGACCATCTTAGCTCATTTTTGTTAATCCATCGACATGCACTTTTGGCTCTTATAGCACTGTGCCTAAAACACCGAACACGGTGAAACAGCAGGTATAGTATGTATACATAGCTAGAGTAGCTAACATGTACATACTGGCGAATAAACAACATGCCTGTACGGTGCATTGGCACTTGCGCATTTGTTGTCGCAAAGTTGCGTTATTGCTTGTCCAACGTAAAAGTCAAATCAATCTCTCAACCTCTCAGCATAGACGACTAGGTGATGTTTCACATGTGGATATATCCTAAATGAAAAAACTTTGACGTCAAGCACATGTGAAACCTAGCCGATCATACAGTAAGTACATCGATTTGTGCAACATCACGCCGGTCCCCACAGTGGTTGCTGACTGCGTCTCTTGCCAACCAGTGCACAGTGAGTACAACACGCGTAGCCAGCTGGCTCAAGTTGCATGGAATCGTGTGTTATATGAAGACTAACTGCCACGTCCCTAAGCCACGTCAGAGACCCAACGGGACGGGACAGGACGGGACACGACTCTGTCGGGCTCGACACCGCCAGATCAGTGATCAACGAGCTATCCGTGTCACAAACATCATGACTAGACATAATCGGGTCACGACTTTAAAAATTACCGAATCGCAAAGCGGTTCGCATGTTCACTGGAAGTCTGCTAGCCAGCACAACGTGTGGCGTGTGGCGTACACGGTTGCATGGGTATAAGCGCAACTTTGAGCCGCAGCCAGACCGCGTTCCCGTAGCTCAGTTGGTAGAGCAACTGGCTGTCCAGGCCTGGTGGCTGGGAGGTCGGAGGTTCGAGTCCTTCCGGGAGCATACGTTTGGTGTGGCGGCTAAGAGTCCACAATTGGTGAGCTTGACTGGTATGAACCAACCCGCAGTCACGGCCAAGGAGCCGGTCTGGGGTCAGACCTTCTGAAACAGAGAGGTGGCGCTATCGTGTGGGACACGATATGCGAGCGGTTAGCCCCTTGTGGGTCAAAGCCCGCGAGTGCTTGCCTGTGGAAAGGGAAGTGCGCAGCGACAATCCTGCCGTATTCAGGGTTGGGTCGCAAGTGCCTGCGTGTGGGACATGACCGAGAGCGCTGGTTCGGAGAAAAGACGGGTGGAAACCCGCAGGTTTGAGGTCAAACCTTCCGTGAATGGGAGGATGTGTGGATTGGAAGTCTGCTATGTAGCTGGCGCAACGTGTAGCGTATGGCGTGCAAAGCAGTGAGTGTCTGCACGGTTGCATGGGTATAAGTGCAACTTTGAGCCGCAGCCAGACCGCGTTAACGTAGCTAAGTTGGTAGAGCAACTGGCTGTCCACGCCTAATGGCTTGGAGGTCAGGGGTTCGAGTCCATCCGGGAGCATACGTTTGGTGTGGCGACTCAGAGTTTACACGCAAGTTAATACCTGGACCGGAAGCTTGAATTTTGAATCGCCTTGAATCGGTTCACCAGTCAGCTTTCAGGTTTCTTGACAGAATCGCTCAACTTCACAAAACAAAGTGAAACTCTCAGTCAAGCTCAACGTCAAAGTTCCAAGTCAGATGTTCCGCACTCATGCTGGCTGATACATTGGACATGCTGGCTGATACATCGTATTATTGGGTTGTTGCGCATGTACCGGAGCAAAGAACGCTGAATAAATGTGGAGGGCTCGCATACACCTGTTGATTGCCTGGTGTTAAACGAGACTGGCCAACTGCAACAAAATGAGGCGTTTGGCACTTGTTACTTGCAGCTGTGTGCTTGTGGTCGAGCGAGAGCAAAGAACGCTGAATAAATGTGGAGGGCTCGCATACACCTGTTGATTGCCTGGTGTTAAACGAGACTGACCAACTGCAACAAAATGAGGCGTTTGGCACTTGTTACTTGCAGCTGTGTGCTTGTGGTCGAGCGAGAGCAAAGAACGCTGAATAAATGTGGAGGGCTCGCATACACCTGTTGATTGCCTGGTGTTAAACGAGACTGACCAACTGCAACAAAATGAGGCGTTTGGCACTTGTTACTTGCAGCTGTGTGCTTGTGGTCGAGCGAGAGCAAAGAACGCTGAATAAATGTGGAGGGCTCGCATACACCTGTTGATTGCCTGGTGTTAAACGAGACTGACCAACTGCAACAAAATGAGGCGTTTGGCACTTGTTACTTGCAGCTGTGTGCTTGTGGTCGAGCGAGAGCAAAGAACGCTGAATAAATGTGGAGGGCTCGCATACACCTGTTGATTGCCTGGTGTTAAACGAGACTGACCAACTGCAACAAAATGAGGCGTTTGGCACTTGTTACTTGCAGCTGTGTGCTTGTGGTCGAGCGAGAGCAAAGAACGCTGAATAAATGTGGAGGGCTCGCATACACCTGTTGATTGCCTGGTGTTAAACGAGACTGACCAACTGCAACAAAATGAGGCGTTTGGCACTTGTTACTTGCAGCTGTGTGCTTGTGGTCGAGCGAGAGCAAAGAACGCTGAATAAATGTGGAGGGCTCGCATACACCTGTTGATTGCCTGGTGTTAAACGAGACTGACCAACTGCAACAAAATGAGGCGTTTGGCACTTGTTACTTGCAGCTGTGTGCTTGTGGTCGAGCGAGAGCAAAGAACGCTGAATAAATGTGGAGGGCTCGCATACACCTGTTGATTGCCTGGTGTTAAACGAGACTGACCAACTGCAACAAAATGAGGCGTTTGGCACTTGTTACTTGCAGCTGTGTGCTTGTGGTCGAGCGAGAGCAAAGAACGCTGAATAAATGTGGAGGGCTCGCATACACCTGTTGATTGCCTGGTGTTAAACGAGACTGACCAACTGCAACAAAATGAGGCGTTTGGCACTTGTTACTTGCAGCTGTGTGCTTGTGGTCGAGCGAGAGCAAAGAACGCTGAATAAATGTGGAGGGCTCGCATACACCTGTTGATTGCCTGGTGTTAAACGAGACTGACCAACTGCAACAAAATGAGGCGTTTGGCACTTGTTACTTGCAGCTGTGTGCTTGTGGTCGAGCGAGAGCAAAGAACGCTGAATAAATGTGGAGGGCTCGCATACACCTGTTGATTGCCTGGTGTTAAACGAGACTGACCAACTGCAACAAAATGAGGCGTTTGGCACTTGTTACTTGCAGCTGTGTGCTTGTGGTCGAGCGAGAGCAAAGAACGCTGAATAAATGTGGAGGGCTCGCATACACCTGTTGATTGCCTGGTGTTAAACGAGACTGACCAACTGCAACAAAATGAGGCGTTTGGCACTTGTTACTTGCAGCTGTGTGCTTGTGGTCGAGCGAGAGCAAAGAACGCTGAATAAATGTGGAGGGCTCGCATACACCTGTTGATTGCCTGGTGTTAAACGAGACTGACCAACTGCAACAAAATGAGGCGTTTGGCACTTGTTACTTGCAGCTGTGTGCTTGTGGTCGAGCGAGAGCAAAGAACGCTGAATAAATGTGGAGGGCTCGCATACACCTGTTGATTGCCTGGTGTTAAACGAGACTGACCAACTGCAACAAAATGAGGCGTTTGGCACTTGTTACTTGCAGCTGTGTGCTTGTGGTCGAGCGAGAGCAAAGAACGCTGAATAAATGTGGAGGGCTCGCATACACCTGTTGATTGCCTGGTGTTAAACGAGACTGACCAACTGCAACAAAATGAGGCGTTTGGCACTTGTTACTTGCAGCTGTGTGCTTGTGGTCGAGCGAGAGCAAAGAACGCTGAATAAATGTGGAGGGCTCGCATACACCTGTTGATTGCCTGGTGTTAAACGAGACTGACCAACTGCAACAAAATGAGGCGTTTGGCACTTGTTACTTGCAGCTGTGTGCTTGTGGTCGAGCGAGAGCAAAGAACGCTGAATAAATGTGGAGGGCTCGCATACACCTGTTGATTGCCTGGTGTTAAACGAGACTGACCAACTGCAACAAAATGAGGCGTTTGGCACTTGTTACTTGCAGCTGTGTGCTTGTGGTCGAGCGAGAGCAAAGAACGCTGAATAAATGTGGAGGGCTCGCATACACCTGTTGATTGCCTGGTGTTAAACGAGACTGACCAACTGCAACAAAATGAGGCGTTTGGCACTTGTTACTTGCAGCTGTGTGCTTGTGGTCGAGCGAGAGCAAAGAACGCTGAATAAATGTGGAGGGCTCGCATACACCTGTTGATTGCCTGGTGTTAAACGAGACTGACCAACTGCAACAAAATGAGGCGTTTGGCACTTGTTACTTGCAGCTGTGTGCTTGTGGTCGAGCGAGAGCAAAGAACGCTGAATAAATGTGGAGGGCTCGCATACACCTGTTGATTGCCTGGTGTTAAACGAGACTGACCAACTGCAACAAAATGAGGCGTTTGGCACTTGTTACTTGCAGCTGTGTGCTTGTGGTCGAGCGAGAGCAAAGAACGCTGAATAAATGTGGAGGCTCGCATACACCTGTTGATTGCCTGGTGTTAAACGAGACTGACCAACTGCAACAAAATGAGGCGTTTGGCACTTGTTACTTGCAGCTGTGTGCTTGTGGTCGAGCGAGAGCAAAGAACGCTGAATAAATGTGGAGGGCTCGCATACACCTGTTGATTGCCTGGTGTTAAACGAGACTGACCAACTGCAACAAAATGAGGCGTTTGGCACTTGTTACTTGCAGCTGTGTGCTTGTGGTCGAGCGAGAGCAAAGAACGCTGAATAAATGTGGAGGGCTCGCATACACCTGTTGATTGCCTGGTGTTAAACGAGACTGACCAACTGCAACAAAATGAGGCGTTTGGCACTTGTTACTTGCAGCTGTGTGCTTGTGGTCGAGCGAGAGCAAAGAACGCTGAATAAATGTGGAGGGCTCGCATACACCTGTTGATTGCCTGGTGTTAAACGAGACTGACCAACTGCAACAAAATGAGGCGTTTGGCACTTGTTACTTGCAGCTGTGTGCTTGTGGTCGAGCGAGAGCAAAGAACGCTGAATAAATGTGGAGGGCTCGCATACACCTGTTGATTGCCTGGTGTTAAACGAGACTGACCAACTGCAACAAAATGAGGCGTTTGGCACTTGTTACTTGCAGCTGTGTGCTTGTGGTCGAGCGAGAGCAAAGAACGCTGAATAAATGTGGAGGGCTCGCATACACCTGTTGATTGCCTGGTGTTAAACG
This sequence comes from Rhynchonema sp. JSB1_4, assembly GCA_030248065.1. Classification (NCBI taxonomy): domain Eukaryota; kingdom Metazoa; phylum Nematoda; class Chromadorea; order Monhysterida; family Xyalidae; genus Rhynchonema; species Rhynchonema sp. JSB1_4. The sequence continues at coordinate 69,671 of JASAMV010006885.1, forward strand.
AGACTGACCAACTGCAACAAAATGAGGCGTTTGGCACTTGTTACTTGCAGCTGTGTGCTTGTGGTCGAGCGAGAGCAAAGAACGCTGAATAAATGTGGAGGGCTCGCATACACCTGTTGATTGCCTGGTGTTAAACGAGACTGACCAACTGCAACAAAATGAGGCGTTTGGCACTTGTTACTTGCAGCTGTGTGCTTGTGGTCGAGCGAGAGCAAAGAACGCTGAATAAATGTGGAGGGCTCGCATACACCTGTTGATTGCCTGGTGTTAAACGAGACTGACCAACTGCAACAAAATGAGGCGTTTGGCACTTGTTACTTGCAGCTGTGTGCTTGTGGTCGAGCGAGAGCAAAGAACGCTGAATAAATGTGGAGGGCTCGCATACACCTGTTGATTGCCTGGTGTTAAACGAGACTGACCAACTGCAACAAAATGAGGCGTTTGGCACTTGTTACTTGCAGCTGTGTGCTTGTGGTCGAGCGAGAGCAAAGAACGCTGAATAAATGTGGAGGGCTCGCATACACCTGTTGATTGCCTGGTGTTAAACGAGACTGACCAACTGCAACAAAATGAGGCGTTTGGCACTTGTTACTTGCAGCTGTGTGCTTGTGGTCGAGCGAGAGCAAAGAACGCTGAATAAATGTGGAGGGCTCGCATACACCTGTTGATTGCCTGGTGTTAAACGAGACTGACCAACTGCAACAAAATGAGGCGTTTGGCACTTGTTACTTGCAGCTGTGTGCTTGTGGTCGAGCGAGAGCAAAGAACGCTGAATAAATGTGGAGGGCTCGCATACACCTGTTGATTGCCTGGTGTTAAACGAGACTGACCAACTGCAACAAAATGAGGCGTTTGGCACTTGTTACTTGCAGCTGTGTGCTTGTGGTCGAGCGAGAGCAAAGAACGCTGAATAAATGTGGAGGGCTCGCATACACCTGTTGATTGCCTGGTGTTAAACGAGACTGACCAACTGCAACAAAATGAGGCGTTTGGCACTTGTTACTTGCAGCTGTGTGCTTGTGGTCGAGCGAGAGCAAAGAACGCTGAATAAATGTGGAGGGCTCGCATACACCTGTTGATTGCCTGGTGTTAAACGAGACTGACCAACTGCAACAAAATGAGGCGTTTGGCACTTGTTACTTGCAGCTGTGTGCTTGTGGTCGAGCGAGAGCAAAGAACGCTGAATAAATGTGGAGGGCTCGCATACACCTGTTGATTGCCTGGTGTTAAACGAGACTGACCAACTGCAACAAAATGAGGCGTTTGGCACTTGTTACTTGCAGCTGTGTGCTTGTGGTCGAGCGAGAGCAAAGAACGCTGAATAAATGTGGAGGGCTCGCATACACCTGTTGATTGCCTGGTGTTAAACGAGACTGACCAACTGCAACAAAATGAGGCGTTTGGCACTTGTTACTTGCAGCTGTGTGCTTGTGGTCGAGCGAGAGCAAAGAACGCTGAATAAATGTGGAGGGCTCGCATACACCTGTTGATTGCCTGGTGTTAAACGAGACTGACCAACTGCAACAAAATGAGGCGTTTGGCACTTGTTACTTGCAGCTGTGTGCTTGTGGTCGAGCGAGAGCAAAGAACGCTGAATAAATGTGGAGGGCTCGCATACACCTGTTGATTGCCTGGTGTTAAACGAGACTGACCAACTGCAACAAAATGAGGCGTTTGGCACTTGTTACTTGCAGCTGTGTGCTTGTGGTCGAGCGAGAGCAAAGAACGCTGAATAAATGTGGAGGGCTCGCATACACCTGTTGATTGCCTGGTGTTAAACGAGACTGACCAACTGCAACAAAATGAGGCGTTTGGCACTTGTTACTTGCAGCTGTGTGCTTGTGGTCGAGCGAGAGCAAAGAACGCTGAATAAATGTGGAGGGCTCGCATACACCTGTTGATTGCCTGGTGTTAAACGAGACTGACCAACTGCAACAAAATGAGGCGTTTGGCACTTGTTACTTGCAGCTGTGTGCTTGTGGTCGAGCGAGAGCAAAGAACGCTGAATAAATGTGGAGGGCTCGCATACACCTGTTGATTGCCTGGTGTTAAACGAGACTGACCAACTGCAACAAAATGAGGCGTTTGGCACTTGTTACTTGCAGCTGTGTGCTTGTGGTCGAGCGAGAGCAAAGAACGCTGAATAAATGTGGAGGGCTCGCATACACCTGTTGATTGCCCGGTGTTAAACGAGGCTGACCAACTGCAACAAAATGAGGCGTTTGGCACTTGTTACTTGCAGCTGTGTGCTTGCGGTCGAGCGAGAGCAAAGAACGCTGAATAAATGTGGAGGGCTCGCATACACCTGTTGATTGCCTGGTGTTAAACGAGACTGACCAACTGCAAGAAAATGAGGCGTTTGGCACTTGTTACTTGCAGCTGTGTGCTTGTGGTCGAGCGAGAGCAAAGAACGCTGAATAAATGTGGAGGGCTCGCATACACCTGTTGATTGCCTGGTGTTAAACGAGACTGACCAACTGCAACAAAATGAGGCTTTGGCACTTGTTACTTGCAGCTGTGTGCCTGTGGTCGAGCGAGAGCAAAGAACGCTGAATAAATGTGGAGGGCTCGCACACACCTGTTGATTGCCTGGTGTTAAACGAGACTGACCAACTGCAACAAAATTAGGCGTTTGGCACTTGTTACTTGCAGCTGTGTGCTTGTGGTCGAGCGAGAGCAAAGAACGCTGAATAAATGTGGAGGGCTCGCATACACCTGTTGATTGCCTGGTGTTAAACGAGACTGACCAACTGCAACAAAATGAGGCGTTTTGGCACTTGTTACTTGCAGCTGTGTGCTTGTGGTCGAGCGAGAGCAAAGAACGCTGAATAAATGTGGAGGGCTCGCATACACCTGTTGATTGCCTGGTGTTAAACGAGACTGACCAACTGCAACAAAATGAGGCTTTGCATTTGATTTGACATTTGAATAGAGTTTGAATATATTTGTCAAGTTTGATTTGACATTTGATCACATTTGAAGAGTTTTTTCTATTCAAATGTGTCAAATGTGTCTTGAATCGCTGTGTAGGTCAGCGCAGAGCCACCCAGAGGCAAAGAAACGCGGTGCAAGAAAGAGTGTATTTCAAGCTAACCAGCCACGTGGGGTGTATGAAACGTAGTACAACCGAACAAGCTGTGGCGTAAGCTGCCGCGCATACACGCACACACTTTGCCGCACTACAACGTATACCTACGCAAGAGGATCCGTGACCCAAGCATCCCTGCAGCTAAAATTGCGTGCACGTGCGTTAGCTCAATACAAGCACACACACACACACTGGCTGGTTAGCTACAGGCGCTCGTTGTGGCGAACAGAGACCAAAAGCTGTGCTTTTTATCGACGTCCACGTGTGGGAGTAGTGAGTCACTTTGCGCGTGCACTGTTTGTGGTGTGGCTGGCTACGGCACCGAACCGACCTAAGGGTCCAGCGTGCGTTAGGGCCCGCGTGCATAAGGGCCCTGTACACTATTGGGCTGTGCTCCTTGAGGACGGTTTTGGACCTAGCCTTTGAGTGAGTTTGCTGGGTATCCATGGTTAAAGGCACATGTATAGTCCATCCATCAGCTCATGACACTTTTTGTCAAGCTGAAAAGCTTGACAGGATCCAGTGCTGTTCCGGTTCCGGTGGGCTTACGAAAAAGAAAGAGAAATCGATTTTTATTTTATTTTTGTGCGCCGTTTTCTCTGACATTGCCTTGCGGAAGAACAATCTTTCACAACGGAACCTGAACCTCCCAAACAAAAGTGCCATGAGCTGATGGACGGATATTACGTATAATGTTAACTCTGTCGGATTCAACTCAAAATCGACATGGCAAGCTAACAACAGTAAGGCATAACTTTTAGTCTCACACTAATTGTTCAGGATCACACTAAAAATAATGGGAAACTAATCAGGCAACCGAAATTGATTTAACCAAAACATGAAATGGAACTTGTAAGATGTAATTGAACAACCGCTATACCGAACCTGTCAGGATGAAATTGAAGAAATTTCTCAGCTTTGAGTTGTATCAGTAAAAGGTTGCGAAAAAACCCGCTTGGATTTGCCAATCGGTCGTAGTCGTGATGATATAGCAGCTAAATCAGCTGGTTGTTTTCATTGAAATTCTTGTCAAACGATCAGTAATAATGAAACAAGGAAAACACAGAAAGACCAAAAATATGCTTCCCCAGCCCTTCTGAGCAGTGTGTTAGCAACAAAGCAAACAACATGGACAAAAGAGACCAGCCCGAAGACACATTCGAGCGCTCAAGTTCACTACCGCATGTGTTGTGTGACGAAAAAACGTACTCTCCGGGCGGGGTAACAAAAAGTAATCGGCTTAGTTGCACCAGCGCGGCCGCAAAAAACCTCCAACTCCAAGCTGGTTGGTGCTTGAAACAAATTTCCATGTGGGAAAAATGTCGGGCCCCATGATTAGGGTCACACGTTTTTTTAACCATTGCAATCAAGCTGACCCAATAAATTGCTTCCGCATCTAAAAGCATGACTCGTCGGATGCAAGCAGAATGCAGAACACACAAAAGCACACACACACACTGCATATTGGTCTGTAACTTGCTCACAACATAAAGTGTCCATACAGTCGTGGTGTACTGGTTTCCACCCTTCAAGCAAGGGGTGTACATGCATGAGTGACGTGAGCTGGGCTTTGTGACCAAAACGCTATTATTGTTGATTGGTTGGCTGTGATAGGGGCACACAACAACAACGGTACTGTCCGTGATGGCCAGTACGCAGTTTGGCGGCGCCTCACTGGCACATTTGCCGATTTCCGGAATCCGGCATGACACAGCTGCACAAGTCATGAAGTCAAAGTGTAAATTGGCCACGGAACAAGATTTAGTACAGATGCAAAAGAGCTAAGGGTGCAATGATGTACATAATGTAATGTGACGATTTTATACTGGTCAATATCGCAACGATATTCAACTCTTCAGTTCCATAAATGGTGCACATATTGTAATCCATCACAACACACTCGAGTGTTCATTATAACTTATTATGTAGTTCGATATAAAATAGTCCAACTCTTGCTGCGCTTAAATACACATACATTGTACATACATTGAATGGGTGTTGATTGATTATGATCTGTAAAAATAAATACTTGATTCACAGGAAAAAGGTATTACTCTTTCTTATACACCAGCGCGCTCGACAATTTCTCCAAAGAATTTGTTTCACTTAATTTCTTTGATTATTTCGGTAGTGGCTGCTTCAGCCCCTTCTTGCACAAATTCGGTCGCTTTGTCGACGATGTACATGTCATCGTCAGCGCTGTCCGATTGAGTCGCATCGTCAGGGTCTTCGTGTTTGTGTTGGAAAATGTTTCGGGTTCGGTTGAAGCTGGAAACATGCAACTCATCATAGTCACGCCCGTGTGTGCACCTTTATTGCCATCAGGTTGGGAGGGAATCACATAGAGTGGTTGGCTGTTTGAAGTCATGTGATTTTGCAATATGAAGACCCCCAACACCAACAAACGTCCATACGCGCACCAAGTGCTCGAACGGATTGCTTATCGGGATCCAGAGAATGAATCGGATCCGGATTTCTTAACGGGATTGAAGCTTTCCCGGGTGAAGATTGGTCATCGAGATCGGACTCGGAATCGGGATTTTTGGCAGAATATTAACCACCTTTACAGATGACTTTTCATTTTTGGACCCCGCAGTCAAGCTACAAAGCACGCGCAGCAATAACGACAACAGATTGCGCAAAAAGATGCAAAATTGGCCATTTTTCTTCCACATTTTTGTTGTCATACTCAGTTCTGTATCATGCAAAAGTGATAAAACTTTACTATTTAGTAGCTCCCTAATCCAGATAAAAATTTCAATGAGAATGCCGGATCGAGATCGGGATCCGGAGAATTAATCGGGATCGGATTTCGCGGGATTTTATCGCGATTGAAAGTGTCCGGATCAGGATTTCGGGATCGGGCTCGGGATCCCGTTCGAGCACGTCAGCGTGCATAATATTCGTTGGCCCCAAAAAAGGGAGTACCCAAAGGAGCAAACTGTGCAAATGAAATGAAAAACCAACACTTTTTGGAAGAGTGCATGTACTGATTGTGTGAAGAAGACGACATGATGCACAAACAGCTGTGTGCCGAGATACAGCCAGTCTCGACGCGAAAGTGGTCGCTCGGCATGGCTGGGCACAAGACGTCGTTTTGGATTTCGGTCTAACGCGGCGGTCAGGTTCACGAAAATGTCCTGTCAATTTAGTAGGTATGTACGTGACTCAATTCCTTTTGTTGCAATTTTTAAAACTGCTGGTCAACAACCCATCGACCTCGCTTAATCTTGGGGGCAGTGCACATTAAGAAAGGTGGGATTATCGTGCTACTCGACTCTGACTTGGAGAGTCGATTCGTTGCTTCCTGATGTTTCACGGCCAGGTTGAAGTTTGCCCCTCAATGAAAAAATGCAAAAGTTATGCTGGCTTCCCGTGGAAAGCACAATTCACAGCGACGTTTAAGAATTTCAGAATATCAAGCACAAACATTTATTTCATCGGTATGATATACGGCTTTGCAGGAAACAGCTTGCATCCTAAATGAGAAAACATTTAGTTCCAAAAACTTGGTGTTTTTGGTCACCGTTTTCTTCGTCGATAATTTTAAGCATCTGTGATTAACCAGCAAATGTGTTGATGGGACACAAAAATCCTCTAGTTACTGTCCACATATCCTGTGCTTTTGAGTTCTCTGCACCAAACACAGCTAATACAATAATTCGGACAATATGCGCAAGTCGGTCATTATCAGCGCGCGCGCTCAAAAACAACGTGCAGATTCGAGCACTCAAAAATGTTTTGTCTTTTTTGGGGTCGCGCACGCCCATAATGACCGACCTGCGCATGTTGTCCGAATTATTGTGTTAGCTGTGTTTGGTGCAGAGAACTCAAAAGCACAGGTTATGTACACAGTAATTAGAGGATTTTTGTGTCCGATCAACACATTTGCTGGTCAATCGCAGATGCTTAAAATTATCTGCGAAGAAAACGGTGACCAAAAAACACTAGGTTTTTGGAACTAAATGACTTCTCCTTTAGGATGCAAGCTGTTTCCTGCATAGCCGTATATCATACTGATGAAATAAATGTTTGTGTTTGATATTCTGAAATTCTTAGACGTTGCCGCGAATTGTCCTTTCCACGGCAACCCCGCATAATTTTAGCATTTTTTCACTAAGGGGCAAACTTCAACCCGGCCGTGAAACATCAGGAAGAACCAATCGACTCCCCAAGTCAGGGTCGAGTAACACGATATTCCACCTTTGTTCATGTGCACTGCCCCAAAGATTAAACAAAGTCGATGGGTTGTGGACCAGCAGCTTTAAGGCCGAATATGATAGGGCAAATTTATGGCACTTTTGGTCCATCAGTTTCGGGCGAGAGTGATCTCGTATGTATACATGTACATAAGTAGGCCACACTGTAACTGCGATCGTGTTGAACGGTTCTGAGGACTCTAATAAATACAAAAGCACCAATGCTGCTAAGCTACACGTTTCTAGAAAATTATAGTGTATTCTCACACGAATGAAATTCCATGGCCGCTCCAAGTCCGTGGTGCCAGAAAAAGTGTGTCCAATGAAGGGACACTGAGACAGACTCACCATCATAACACATATCGGCGCATAAATGCCCAGCACTATGGCCATCGTTATCTGCATCTAAAAATGGAGACTCCGGTGTTTTGTATTCTTGAGTTACGGTGTAGCTTCAGACTAACAGCCGTTGATACGGGCGTAATCAATGTCGGTTTGTACACACCAATTACGGATACGGCCGCTACGTAGAGAGCGATGCTAATGAACCAAGCAATTAGCACGGCACATCCTCCTGGCATGCAGTGCTGAAATGGCGATTTGAAAGAACAACTATTTTATTTCTAGGCTGCCTTCACAATGCATGCGAGTTAGCGATTTTGCGAGTTTGCGAGCCGCGCTAGGCTGACTCGCAAAATCGCAAACTCGCATGCATTATGAAGGCAGCCTTACCGACCGGTGGATACACCGAGATCACGAATGCACCACTTGACCCCATTAGTTACACAGGCTGATATTGCAAATCGAAAATCGATATTGACTCGGTTATCAGATCGACATTCAGTTCTGAAGATTCAGGCCCCGATACAGCCGGAGACTTAGTATTACTGAACTGCTATGCCTACAGCACTTGCTGTATGTTTCAGCCATACATAAATATCCGGGACTGAAAAGGCTCATAGAAACTAAGACGTGCCAGCTCACCGGTGTGAACAACAGGGATAGAAACATAGAGATGAAACAGCAGAGCGTGCACAGACTCATTATGATCGATGGTAACCATGAGTGAAAGAAGGCCGTCACCGTGCCCAACATGAACGACAGAGAGGCCACCTGAATGAAACGGCCTGATACATCTTATTCGTGGTGGGGTCACAGTTGGCAATCGGATCTGTGCTGTGTGACGTACTAAATTTCAGCATATTTTCATATCTTCAGCGTCAATGTTCTTGTTATCGAATGCATGTGTATGTAGTACAACGTCCAGTCTCGTAATGGATATTAAATGGTCTTATTAAAAATATATCCCATCCATGGTAATCCGATCACCAAGTTTGACATAGGCCCCCGATTGTTTCAAATAAATCGATGTCAGTACTACATACTCACTCACCACTGCAGTCATTGTGATCACGCCCCAGGACCACTGCCAAATTCGACGGTACTTGTCGGCGTGCCAAAGAATGAAGTTAACCGCCACGTACACGAGTCTGTAAAGTTGTTCGTGTTGTTGAAACAACCAAAAATACAAAGAGCTAATCAAAGATACTGTATTTCGAATTTTACTAGTATCTTAGTTTTGACCAGCGTAAAAAATTGGTTCTCGATTCAGAACTTCTACGCCGGTCCAAACTTGGGGCATCAGTGACCCAAGAAATGTTTTGGATACCAAGGTCATGACTCAAGCACGATTAGCGGACATATCCGATCACAAGTTTGAAAAATTTAAAGCCGGTGGAAACGTTCAACCTATGGACCAACAACTAACACAGAAATGATCATCATTGCGTATTCCTGTTCCACCGATCCGAGCAGAGGCACCCAGTCGGGCATTGTTGTCGGCTCGGTGAACTTTTTGTTGATCACCTCGACATTCAGAAACGCCACTTGCACGCCTGTGACCAGCGTAAACATTAGGGTCACCAAAGCCATCACCTGGAATAAAAGTATTTGCTAGGCTTTGTACACCTGAAGTAAGTAACAATTGTATATATGTAGTATTAGTATGGTATACCTTTCTCACAAAAATAACGCGTGGTTTGTCCTCAACGAAAGGCGGGGCATAATCCGGTGTACCCTCATCTTTAGGATCTTTCCGCAGCCCCGTGATTCTCTCGCCCTCGCCGTAATTGACTGAAGTGTCCGGGATGAGCGCCGGTTGTTGGCGATCCAGGCGGAAGCATTTGCAAGTCAGCCTGAAAAGAATAAAGTTTTATTTTTTGAAAGTTCGCTTTTCAAGCTCAGGCCTGCTGAAACAATAACCCGCGTTAAATTTGGATCTAATCTATACTGCGTTGCAACATTGCGGCCACGGTTTTCAACCAGCACTTGTCGTTTTCATTTTCCCGTGCTCGAAAGTGCTATTTTTAAGACAAACTTTTAGAAAAAAGTAGTGTCTAACAAGTATAATAATGCGTTCTGTATATCGGCCACATGATGTATGAGTGTTTGTGAGAATGCAAACACCCAGTCGTTGGGCGTGATTGGGGTTTGTTTGTATTCGGGCACCATACGCTCCGTTTCGTAGTTTTCGCTCATTATGTCCCCGACGTTGTCACAGATGTCCTGCAGACTGTTGATCAGTGTGTTTTGGTTGCCCTTTTCGATTCCGCCTATTTTCACATAGACGGGCGTGCAACAGGTTTTCGGATATGAGCTTTAAAAAGTCAAATAATCCTTAACCATCATAAACAGCACCGGGACAAAGATTCCAAATCCAATTGATACGGCTATCTGGTGCTGAAATATGTATAACTTGTTCAGTTGGTTCACAGTCTGTTGCTTTCATCAAAGAGCAGACTGACGGTTTCCGATATTGGCGACAGACGGACGGGGTCGATAATAGCCAGGGTGACCACCGTTGGCACATAGAGCACCAGTGCGAATACACTGGTCAACCAGACGGTCGTGTCACCGTAGTTCAGGCACTTAAATGGAAAGTAAATTGCTGCATGCAACTTATGCAAGATCCTAATCAAACTTTGAGAACCAAATGGGTACCAACCAAAGTGGACATAAACACGAAAACGCAGCAGATGGCACAAATGCCCGAGCCGATCATCGGTACCCACGATTGGCAGAGAGCTGTGACGCTACCGAACATCAACGATAGAAAGGCGACCTGCAACCCTGTGGTGGTTCGCTCTCCCGCAAAAGCTAGTTGGCGACTGTCGACAGCTGGGTCTCGAAAACAAAGTAAAAAGCAATAGGATTTTTAACCAGAAGAACGAAGCTAAAGAATCCGCCACAGCATTTCGACTTGCGTCGGCAATTGTGACAGTGCCAGAGCAGGAAGGCTACAAGCAGAAATGCGAATCTGCAAAGAAGACGAAAAATTTGATGGTAAATTTTTTTGAAGACAGTCAGAAGACAGGCACTGTATCAGCTTGAAGTCAGGCCCTACGGCAAGGCAAAGGCAATTCGCGTTTGAGATAGTATTATGCCAGGCTGAAAACGCTGAATTTGTGTCACGTGAGGTTTCACCTGGTCTTTACAGCGATTCTGTTTGAAACTATACGATGAGGATTTAGGACGTGGCCCCGGCTGTCCGTCAATGTGACGAGACCTAACCAGACTTGGTCTCCTAGTTGTTGTGATTGATTGCCGCCGCACTTGCGACAGTTTCACTAACACAGTGGCGGCCATGATTGCAACGTCCTGCGGCACGTTGCCAAGTACCGGCACCCATTTTGGCAACCGTTTTGTCTCGGCGAACGGAGCGCGCAAACGATCGATGAGCAAAAACGTTACCTGCACGCCGGCGACCAACACGAACTGCAGGGTGAGTAGGGTGAACACCTGTGGTTGGGTGGTGAAACATCATTTGGTTGAGAGAGTGAACACCTGTACCCGATGGAGTGGTTATCGTTGAGTCAAATGCAACAGTAAGGGCGACAACCATACGACAATGCTACAACAAACGGGGCGCCGTTTATTATTCAACATCGTCTGCTGCCAACAAGCAAACTCAACCATTGCTTTGACAATGCTACACTCAAAGCATACCGTAGGCTACAGTATGTTTTGAGCCACGCATACCACCGTACTTAGGGGCCACGTGGTGGTTTTTGCCAACAACGGATTTGCTCGGAAATATCTCTCAATGGAACAGCTTTATGCTCATCTGACTTCAAAGCGTTTTCATCAGCTCGCGTTGGTGTGGGCTAAGGTGTCGCTGCGCTTTCCGTCAAATGTCACATCAACAGAGGCGCATTATATCACTTTCAAACTCACTTGGCAGCATGCCAACCTTTCTCACAAACGCATTTCGCACTCTCGCATCGACGAACGCGGGTGCCCAGTGTTTCTTCATGTGTTGTTGTTCTCGCTGACTTTCGCTGTCCGCTGCTGCAGCCTGGTCTGAATTCGCTGGTTTTGGCTGGCTCGTTATCGGCGTGTCAGGGTCCTGACTGGGTTCTTCTTGGCTTCGAGCCGATTTGGATTTTGATTTCTCCGTTTTTGATTTGGCTGTTTCTTCGTCTGCGCCCGCTTCACTGCGTTTTGGGACAACATCAAGTGCGATTTCATTCATTTTCTTCTCGGTGTTTCTGGGTACGGTCTTTGACGATTCGATCATATTTTTCACTCGATGATCGATTTTTGCTTGTACGATTTTGGTTTCTGTGATGTGTTTGAATTTCTAACAAATTTGGAATTAGCCCTGTTCATTTTTAAAAGGCTGCTCTTTTGGAACAAAAAGTACCTTTTGATTCAATACTATATGTCCAGGCTCTTTGTTGGTTTTCTTATTCTTTCAGAATTCGGCAACGCGATGAATTCCTGTTTTTGTCGTATAAGCGAATAAATTCAGAAATTGTATCAGTAAAAAGTGAAACGAATACAAGCTGTTACATACTCGCAATCACGCACGCAAGGCAAAACCACCCAAGCCACGTTTGACACATCAGAAACCACGTTGCTCACTCGGCGTGCATATCTGACGTGACAAACTTTGCTGCTTTGGGCTGCCTTATGATCCATCGTGTCCAGCAGCGTTCGTGTGAAGTCGGCCAATGCCCGGCATTCCATTGCATGCGATGGGTGGAAAGTTTCCACCTCAGCATGTTGGTCGGCCGATGATAATGTCGAGTCTGATAAATGTGATGGAGGTTTTGAACAAACGATCATATGAATTGGAAAATTACCTCGAGTTCAAGTTCAAGTTCAAGTTTTTTATTGCATCAGAAGCAACATGGTAACGTCAACAACACGCATAAGCTGGACAGTAACGACGAAACCATAAATAATTACAAGTGTTTAGTGGGCCAGTGGTTAGTTACGGATCGAGAGATGTAGATGATGATAAGGAGCAAAAAACACAGAAAACACAGAAACACAGCATGATCGGTCAATTACATTTCACACACGGACAGAATAAATTTCACTGGCAGCAATCGCAATTTGTACAACAATTCAACAATCAAGCTTTGCGAACGAATGACTCCTTTGAATGTGCCCATTCGCAGGAAAACAGCAAAATCAGGTAAAGCATTGTAAAGATGGGACATGATAACAATAGCACTGGTAGCGAGAATATGAGTTTTAGCACGTGGGATACAAATGGCACGAGAATGATTAAGACGTCAACCGGAGCGAGAATTGGAATCAGAAATGAACGAAATAGAGTCAACAGGAGCAGCACGAATACCAAGAACATAAGAATGCATCAATCTCAATCTGGAGCGCAACATAGGGAATGAACCATATGTCGCTTAGCATTACCATGCTATAGCTCCGCCAGGATGCAAGTATACAGCACACGTTGGTCAATCACCAGCAGCAATGTGTGACACACGGTTGACCAGCGGATAGTGTCATGCTGACCTATCGGACACAAAACGATTCACATGACATGGTCCCAGGGTTGGGCAAAAAAAACGACGGCGTTTTTTCTTAAAAAAAACGACGTTTTTTTAAAAAAAAACGCCTGGTTCGTTTTTCGTTTTTTTTAAATCCTGAATTTCCTTGATTTTCCCTGATTTTTCAGGGAAAGTACCCTGATCATCAAGGAAAATCAGTTTTTTGTCCCATTTTTTTCAAAAAATTTTCGACCAATTTTTACTTTGTCGAGATACGTCGATATACGGAGTTTGATTTTCAATGATGACCCCAGCCAAAGTTGGTCCCATGATGCGGGTCTGCTATGGGATCTTAAGAACTCGCTATAAAAGGGTTGAAACCCATTTATTTTGCCTCAGAACACATAGAATTACTTCATTTAACCACGTTTTCTTCCCAACATGAGCGTTTTCCAATTTTTTTGGTGGCATATTTTGGTCATCTGGGCGTTTTAAAAAAAACGTTTTTTTTAAAAAAAACGTTTTTTTTTTAAAAAACGATTTTTCGGAAAAAAAACGTTTTTTGCCCAACCCTGCATGGTCCACGTCATCCACGTCATCAACGGTACAGACAAAATTTGCGATACCACCGGTAAGTTTAATAAATTTCATAGCCAATCGTTATCAAGTTAAGGACTGTTGATGCGGTTCCAGTCAGTTCGCACAAAAATGACCAGCATATTGGGGTACGGTATGGTCTGGTTTTGCTTTCATATGAGAGCGAAGAATATGTGAGTATCTCTGCGATATTGATTTTCGATATCCTTTGTTTGTGTGGGAGTGCGGGCGATATCTCAAGGAACCAGGGTTTCTACCATATTCTCCGGTGTTTCCGTTTCAAAAACAATAAAGGGCCATTGTTTTCGCCTGAAAAAACGTGCGCAACTTCCACCGCCCTCCTCCCTCACTTTTTAGGTCAGCTTGTTCCAGTAGAAAACAAAAGATGCCATTATGGACAAAATGAGTCACACTCGTGGCTTCGTTATTGGCTTTCGAGAACTTTGAGCATCGATTTCCATATGCTTGAGTACAAAACAAAGCAAGACCACTGTTTGCCTTGCCAAACAGTCTTTGTGCCAAGTTTGGCCCAATAAAAATTCATTTCCACCAGCAGCTGCAAGTGGATTCACAGACAATCTGGTTTCCGCTCGTGTCTGACATGCATACCAAATGACACTTGTCGTTATGGTTTTCAAGTTGATGGCGGGTTTTTCGATTTCGGTGTCTGGCCCTTTTTTACACCGTCCAGGCTGCTTCTTTGCTGAGCCAGCAGTTGCCCACCATGTTGCGCCATTTGCGTTTTCAGTGTCGAGGTTTCTATCACGATTCTTTGAAACTACAGTACATGTATGTATGTATGTATATACCTTCCATGTTTTGCTACAAGCTAAAGGTATCTTGGAAACTGGTTTTTCTGGTGATGTTTCAGTGAACTTTTGTATGCGGATTACGGTACCACTTTTTTCAAAACGAATAACAAATAAATCGTCCAGTTTGGGCACAGGGTGCCACACGATTGTTGGTTGTTGTTGTGTTTCACGACGGCCATTGTCATTTATATTAGCTCGTTTCTCTCTTAACATTTTCCATGCGTCCGTGAACCACACTGGGCGGAAAAAAAGTGTGTTAATGTTTGCAGCACGATTGTTTTCATTGTTTGCTCATGGCGTGTTGCTCACTACATTTGAGATGGATGGTCTTGAAATTGTAGGACTCGAAATTGTCTTCCAATTAACTTGCCCATATCTCATCAAATTAATCTCCCCCACTGAAGTATTCAAACCTCGCGCCAAGTGATCGATTTAGATTCAGATCTGATGTGACAAAGTTTCACCTTGTTGGCGCTGAACGACGCTTCTATCGCTTGTAAATGACTTCTGCATTAAGTACTGGAGCTGGAGGGGTGCCTGGACTGTATTACGTACATAGGCACACACTGCACGTACCAGATCCCATTCATGTATATTGTTGCTCATGCACCTGCACACAAGAGTGTGAGGCAGGGCTTGTGCAGAGCGTTATTAGAATTTTGCTGTTGCTGTTGTTATAGTTATTGTGTGCCACTTTTGCATGCTCACCGGTGTGCACTCGGAAGTTCGGACATGAAAAATTTACAAGTACTTGCAAGGTTTATAACACTCTCGATCTCTTAGAAGTGCTTGGCTTCATGGGATGTCCGAACTTCAGGGCAAAATGTTATTGTTCTGGGCCGACAGAGCAGTGGGCCCTATTATAACTTTGCTGGCCATCAAAAATAATAACCCCACACGGCGATCGTATGGTTGGCTTCCGCTTTGACTTTTTTCCGATCTCAGGAACCAGTGTTGCTCTCTAAATGCCAGTATTTTGTTGTCCCACATAAGTTACTACAATGCTGCTTGTGTGTGCTCTGCTCCCAACGTTTTGCTGCTTTTGAGGGCAACACAACTTACTGATGATTCTCAGAGAATGTTCAAAATATCTCTTTTGGCAAGCTTGTTTCTTATTTTTGGTTGAAAAATGCGAAAAGTATGACAATTAACTAATTAGCCATGCGGACGATTACCTTGTATCGGGTGCAATAACTGACAACCGGCTTATATTCAACTCGTGATTGTCAGCGAAGGTCGTCAACTCACGCCGCATGTCTCACGCTCACTCAGGGCCGCCTTGAGTTGACGACTTTAGCTGACGGTCAGAGTTGACCACATATCAAGAAGCCGTTCCTGAAAATTTTCATATTCATGGCAGCGCATTGTTCCATTTTGAGGCACGAGCCACACGTCAGGTGACTAAGGTCTGGTTTCCTATGTCTGGAGTTTGTTCTTGAGTGTTCTGGAGAGATAAAATTACACATGCCACAACATTTTATTACCAGAATTATTGCTTTCCGTTCACTTTTCTGTTCTTATATATTTCGTCCAAACTGAGGTGTTTGCAGATAATGTATTGGCGTGAACCGCCATGGAGCCGTAATTTTGTCCAGAGTGGTCTGTATAAAATCTGTTTTTGACCGCAGCAGGCAGCAGTGCCATAATATGTATGGCTACACAAGCTGGTTGCAATGCAACATGTGCGTGTGGTTTGCCTGGCCAGGGCTCCATTTTGCATTTGCCCGCCCCCAGTTCGAGACTGGTGTGAATTTTGTTTGTTGGTACCACACAACCTTTTTTTCCGAAAATTTAACCCACTGTTCATTAGTCTGTTGCACATTGCTGCCATACAAAGCGAACAGGGGGGCACCAGAACCAATGTTTTTGCTCTGTATTGCTCTCAGACGTGTTATTTCCCGTGGATATGAGAATAATCGGGCACAGGAGCCGATTGGATCATTATTCATGCATCACAAACGTTACGGTACCCGACATTTTGGGTGTGTTTCAATTTGTGCCTGAGAGCACAGACTCACTCCAGCGTTATGCACTGTGGCGTTTGTAATTTGCATATCCCTCTCGATTTTGTGTTTGAATTTCTGATTTCTCATTATGATTACGGTTTTTTGTCAGTCTCATATGGCTAATTTTATTTTGTAACCAATTTGGTTCTGCTCTTCAGTTGGTGAAGCTGAAGAGCTTTTTGCAGTGGAATATAGCTCTTCGGCATTGGTGTCGGCTGTTCTTTCTGAGTCATTCCAGAAACGTGCACTGAACCACACCCACTATGTATACATACTTGTGACTTGCAAGCCGCAATTCTCTGTCTGAGTCACGCGTTGACCAGTGTCCTAATCAGGCTCAGTAAAGTTTATCATGGATTCACCATGTATGTATCAGAAGATATTTTAGGAACGTAATAGACTGTAAGGCTGCACCGAGAGCGCCCTTGACCTGATACTGCAACCATGCTGCTGTACATCCACGCTATGTTTTTGCCACATATACAGCAACTTAATGATACTGGATAAAATTCACAAAAGCACTTAAACTCCTTGCTTTCTACCCATT
The DNA here is from genome assembly GCA_030248065.1 of Rhynchonema sp. JSB1_4. Lineage (NCBI taxonomy): Eukaryota > Metazoa > Nematoda > Chromadorea > Monhysterida > Xyalidae > Rhynchonema > Rhynchonema sp. JSB1_4. The sequence continues at coordinate 86,718 of JASAMV010006885.1, forward strand.
CGAAAAGTTTGAGGTCATATTCATGATGTTCTTTCACATTCCAAGTCACCGGAAATCCTCGCTGACTTGCTGCAATTCTGTGTGCGAGCTTGAAAAACGCTTGTAGTCAGCTTTTGTGAATTCCATCCGATTGTTGGTGATTAGTGTTACTGAGTAGTCAGCGGCACCAAACGTCTCAATTTAAGGCAAACTCGTGACTATAATTCTTTTGCGTTTTGACACGTCCTCGAAATCATAACAAACAAAACAGGCTCAGAAAAAAATGTTCACGGCCAGAAAAACTTTCAAATGGCTGCGGGTGTCCTTTCTGGTTGCGGCAAACGGTCTTGGCGCGTTTCTGTATGAAGTTACAGAATATTTTTGTTCCACGCATATCTGAACCGTATGGGTTTGTATTCATTTGGCTGAATGGTTTATCAGGAAAGCAGAACTCCGCCCACCCTCAGGTGTATCGGTAAATGTATCCTGATCTCTCAAGCGCACCAAAATAAGGTGCCCTATGTTAGTTCAACTTGCGGCACCAATATTCTGAATTATGCATTATAAAAGTTATTGAGATGAATGTATCCTTTTGCAAACTGCAGATGGGTCCCTTTTTTCCTTTTTGGGTTGTTTATCGGGGAACGTTTTCCGACCATGAAGCCACTCACCACCGACAACAGACCGCACACTTTGGCGGGCAGACTGTTTATTTTATTTGATTCAATTATATTCTGCGCCTGTCGATGGTTCTATTTATTACTTAGGTTTCCCATCCACCCAGCAGTGTACACCTTTTAGGTCATCAATGATGATCTAGATTCACACTGTTCAAAAGATTATGGATGTCTGAGTACGTGATAAACACGGAATCTGACCATTATGTACCTTATGAAGAGCATTTATGACCTGTGTTGTGTGTGTAGTGGGCACAGGTGTGTGAAACGAGCTTTTTACGAAGTCGCAAGTATCCAAAAGTAGCCCACCCGGTCGGTTAAAAATTTCCTATATGTATACAGTCGAC